>PVKE010007487.1:0-14839 GCA_004027555.1 Craseonycteris thonglongyai
TCTACCATGGGAATTTCAAAATGATTCCCGTTCTGAGTGGCAAGTCCAAACAGCAAAGGAAGATGCTAGGTTTAAATGAAATCTTCTGTGCTCTAAGTTTTATAACCATCATGTTAAGGGGAAGTTGGATTTTGTGATATTTGTGCACGAAGCAGAAAATTGAGAGTCATTACAATGTTAACATCTAAAAAATAAATGTAAACTTCTCTACATTGTTTGGTCATGTGGAGTCCTATAAATAAGTTTTCTATAGCATT
Organism: Craseonycteris thonglongyai; assembly: GCA_004027555.1. NCBI lineage: Eukaryota > Metazoa > Chordata > Mammalia > Chiroptera > Craseonycteridae > Craseonycteris > Craseonycteris thonglongyai. The sequence goes on from PVKE010007487.1 coordinate 258, forward strand.
TACTGAAAATTATTCACTACAAATTGTCAAGAGTTTACTGTTACAAGATTTCATTAAAAATTCTGGTAACCTTGCAGAAATAAATATAACCCCACTCCAAAAAATAAGAGGGGTGGCTGGGGGAAAGAAAATGAATCAGCTGAAAATGTTTGAATTACTGAACATTCTTAGAATTCACAAAATATACAAAGATAAAAATCTTTTCCAGAGACTAGTTTAGTTCCATCACTGTATAACAATAATGATAGAAGAGACCTCAGAACACCTGTTTTTTTGTTTTCTACAGGATCATAAATAAATCCACTGAGCCATGACAACACACTCTGGGATGGATGTACAAAAGGGAAGAATGAAGGGAGGAATTTCTAGAACAGGAAAATTCACAGCATTCTGCAAAGACTTTTTCTAGCTATTGACACTATTATTGAACTGGTCTGTACACTTCTCTCTGTCGTCCTGCACTTTAAATCTTTCTCTGGGTCCATTATCAGTGAGAAGAGAGAACAGCCCCTGTCTTCCTAGAGCAGTGAAAAGCATCTTTATTTAAAAGTGGTTCAGCAGTGAGCAGAAGTGAGTTAATGTACCATGGTATCACAAACTAGTCAACATCTAAATTTAACTTATAACAATATTAAAAGTTGTAAAGTATTTATGTGATTTGCAGATGAAAAGTAAAAAAAAATAAAAGTCTTGAATTTCAAGTAAATTTAAAGAAGTAAAAGGAAAAGAGGATGATAAATGCTGTGCATATGGATTTAGTATTCTCCTTAAAAGAACAGAGATTAACATGCTGTTTGCCCATAGGTTATAAAAGTAGCAAGCCAAAATGGAACAGACTTCTTTGGCCACTAAAAAATAAGAAAAACAAAGTAATAATAATAATAATGGCATCCCAGATTAAAAAATAAAAAGAAATTGAAATTGAGTGTAGAATGAACTGGCTTTCTTCCTAAATTACAAAAAGATAAAGAGAATAACATTTTATTGCAGAACTTTTTTGCACTCTAAGTGCATAAAGCAGAGGATTCACTGAAAAATCAGGTTCATACAAAATACATAAATGATATTTATTAAAAAGAGTGCCATTACAAAAGCAGTATATTATGAACTTTGTCATAAAACACAAATTTAGTTATGTACTGGTTATAAAGTTAGCATAAATTTGAGTAACTTCTAGAAATTATGGTAATTTTACAATGCATTTTTATTTGTTTAACACACACACACACACACACATCCTTATTTCCCATCATATTTTCTTTCCTTGTGAAACCTGCATCACTTTGCTTTTGCAATTCGTTGGTACCGATTTGAAGTTCTTCTTGGAAACTATCATAACTGCAAAAGCACTTTTATTGTACTGCACACAAACGAGAGACCTGATAAGCTCCAGGAAATTTGAAAAGGAAACAGTTCAGTCTTAATAAAGGATATGGTAACATAGTAAATTGGTAGTTACTGTTGTTTTTTTTAAGCAAATATTATTCCAAGATGTTGTTTATTTCCAGTGTATCATCCACTACAGTCATACACTTCAGCAGTAACATCTCAGTAAGTATTTAATACCAGGAATGTACCTTATCAACAAAGCACATTGATGATGCTTCATGTATTGCTTCATGCTGTAAATTGCTATTTAAAAGTATTCACCTATCTCACTCCTATGTGGAAGGGGGAGTTCCACATTTACCACCTATCATATGCTCCAGTTCATGAAGCTTCAATGAACTTGAAGCACGTACAATAAAAAGAAAGGAAACAGAACAAAATAAAACTGACACAAAGATGTAAATTTTTAATTATAAAGTATGCTTTGTTATAAAGGGACTTTCAAAAATACATTTTTACTTATGAACAAGAAAATATGCATAAACTGTTGAACCTAATTCATAAGCAACTGCAAAACTATTGCTGTCAATACTGAACTCAAATTGGGACTAGTAACTAGCATGACAAAATTTCAGAAAAGAAATTATTTCCCTAGGAAGCGTGGCAGGCGCCCACTACTGAAGTTCGGCCAATTAATCAACCTTCTATTCAACATATAGCCTGTGGTTCCGTTTTTGCATCAAAGCATCTGTTTTTGAAGAAAATCATATTGTAGCAAACAAGTCATTCTAATGAAAAATGCAAGGAAGAGCTAGAAATTTAGTTTCTGCCTAAGCAGCAGGCAACAGTTCTTGATTTATATAGACTTCGAAATTCTAGGTCTTCAATATTTGCACGAAATTATAAATGTTCATAAATGTTTGAGTTTCAAAAGGACCAACACGATCAAGCAAAAGAACGAACCATAAACATATTGGGAGCTGCAGCTGATACAACGATGCCCTTGATTTCCATCCAGAGTCTTAATAAGAATGAAGAACAGGACCCTCTATTTCTGAAAATGCCCTCAAAATAAGTTCAAAAACCACTTGACACAGTTTCATGCTTACTTTTTCTTTAGCTAACATGGCAAAGAAAATAATTCCTTCACATCCCTGCCTTTTTCAAAAGCACAACAATAAGTATAGCCATTATCAAACATCACATCATAACATAACCTCATATTTCATAGTTTCTGTTACAGAAATATAGTGTGAAGTTGAGATTAGTTAGAACACATTCCTCACCATCCCTACTCTATAGTAAGTTCAAAAACTGAAGAAACACTTGATTATGCGAGAATTGTGCACAGAAATACCAGGGTGCTACTTATCATTTTCAAGTATGGAATCAGAAAAAAAAAACTAATGGATAAGAAAATCTAAAACTTGGAAGATTAATACATTTGTAATAAACACAATGTTACACAAAGAAAGTGACAAGAGCACTAAGGAATGTCTTTGCTGAGTATAAAATACACTAGCAGGTATCAATATCCTATTATGATGTTCAAACACCATCTGCCTAACTAGCTCTGGGCCAGTAGGGTTCCCTTGTACCTTGCAGAGGCCAGCAAGTATCTAGAACTGCTCCATACCTTCAGCTTCAAAGGCAAGGTTTTGTAAGCGTCTCAAAACTATTACCCAGTGATTTCTTTAACAGGAGACTGAATTTGCGAGCTCTCCCACAGAGATGCATTTCCAACCTCCAATACAGTTCAGTGTTATAGAGACACTGATGCTTACCCAGCTTAGACCCACAATTTTAGAACCAAGTCTTTTGAGTCTATAAAAGACCACTGTCAGCTCCTTAGGTTCAGAGGTGCATAGTAAGTATCTTAGTCCCCTATAACTTAGAGTAAGTACGCAAAAAAGGCAGTAAGATCTTCACTTTGCAGACTGTTCCTTCAATGTACATTTTGCTCTCTAATATCAACTCAAGACAATAAATATAGAGCAACATATAGTGCCCTTTTTCATGTGTGATGACCAGTGGGGTAAAAATAATAACAAAACTTAGCATTCTATAAATTTCTTGAAGAATTTGATTTTTTGTACAATCTTATACCCAAGTATACCCCTTTCATATGCATTTCTCTATATTTTATAACATCAAAAATCACTGACAGCTAGGATATCAGCATACATATCAATAGAATAAATAAGTAGCAAAGAAAAGTTTTTACACTAACAAGCCATACACTTGTCACAGATTTTGCTTTTCATAAATAACTGAAGCCTGGAAAATGAACAATGAAAGCATGACATAAGCTCCAAATACATTTCTGAGAAGATTCACCCCAAAACATTTGATCCCGCATCTGAAAGCCCTTCAGAAAGGACTACATAATGTTACAGTGACCAGAGACAGTGATTGTCTTTCACGCCCCAGCGAAGCAGACGCTAGAAACATCCGAGGGGCAGGAGTGAGCACATTTCATAGCTTCTCTTCACACATCCATATACTCAGATTGAATAGCATTTGCTTCAGTTTGCTTTACGTATACAGTGCAGTTCAAAGGTGATCAAGGATTCCCTTTTGTTCAGACCGAAGCTGAGTTCGGAAGTCAGATAGACCACTGATGGGCATAAACCCCAATTCCTTTTATTAGCATTTGATCTTGAAAATTCATTTTCCCTCTCTGAGCCGCTGTGCCTAATCCATAGCTTGAAAGAGGAAGATTAAATGAAATACTATACACTTAGCAGAGTGCCTGGCACAGAGGAAGCACTCAGTAAGTGGTAGCTCTTATTATTAAGAAGATTAAACAGAAGTAAAGAACTCAAAACTAAAAAGGCTAACCGCCTATCTATAGTCTTGTATAGCATTATAGAAAAGATGACAGTTTATAGATTATGCTTTGAGACCAGCAAATTTCATTATAAAGGATCAATATCCAAGGTTTGGGAAACCTGATGCCTTCTTAGGTATGTTGAGTTTTTATAAGGAGACAATGATTTTATTTTCTGCTGTTGGGTTCATTTCTTTATTCTAACTAACATTATCAGAGCTCAGAAGTCTATCTGGAACATAACAGCAAATGAAGAAACAGTCTAGATTAATGTGTGTGTAACCGCTTACTGGAAGATGAATCCATGTAAAAGGATACATGTATTATACTCAGAAAGAATTTTTACACACATGTATACCGTATTTTCTGGCGTATAAGACGACCGGGCGTATAAGACAACCCCCTAATTTTACAGTTAAAACATAGGTTTAGGCCTATATTCGCTGTATAAGACTACAGCCTCGGAAGTGGGGGGTAGTCTTATACAGCGAATATAGGCCTAAACCTATGTTTTAACTGTAAAATTAGGGAGTCGTCTTATACGCCCGGTCGTCTTATACGCCGGAAAATACGGTATGTTGATTTTTTAATCCCTTTCATTAACGAGATTTAAAATAGAAGGCTTCTTTGAAAATATTCCTTTCCATAAATGACAATACTTGAATGTGATGAACCTCTTCTGAAGTGCCAATCTAGCATAATTAGTTAATAGGATTTGCCATTGTAATTTTTTTCAAGCTAATAATTTGATTCAGTATGAACGCTAAATTCATGTGCATGCCATCCATTAAAATAAGTTGACAGAATTATTAACATTGGTTTTACTATAATATATTTTAGAATATTTCTAGATTAAAATAAAATATTAAATGCTACTCTCCTTTTTATCATCTCAAAGAGAAAAGTAGGGGAAGCTGGGATGGCTCAGTGGGTTAGGTGCTTGCTTTGCAGCCCCGGAGACCAGGGATCGAATCCCGGCTCCAGCCCATGTGGATCCATATGCTGAACTGGGATGTGCCCCCAGTTCAGTTCTTGCCAGGGCCTATGTGGGAGCCCCCGGCCCAGTTCCTGCCTTGAGCAAGCCCCGTGCCCACCTGTGGAGTGAAACTATATATGGGAAACTAATGCTGTCAACTATGGAGACTGCTCTGGGCCCTCCCCCTTCTCTCTGTCTCTCACTATCTGTCTCTCTGTCAAAAACCAATAAAAACAAATCTTTTAAAAAAAAGAGAAAAGTATTAGGTTCAATTTACCATTTGCAATATGTTATTAGCTTTTTCTTTCCTGTTAGTATGCTGTTGATATTTTTCCAAGTACCAAGCCTTTTTTTCAAGTACCAAGTGATGGAACGAATTCAGAAAAAGGTAATTGTTAAATATATATACGTGTACATATACAAGTACATACATATACATGCAACTTTTTGCCCATTTTCAGATCAGAAAGTTCAGATTCATAAACAGCTCTTCAAAGGGCTGGATGCCACTGAGAAGTAATGACACCAAGAAGCAAAGTGAGACCTAGTCAAGTAAAATTCATCCAACGTCCAGAGTTTCCATGTCAATCTGTCTCAAAACTTTCGTGGTGCTAGCAAATGAAGCTCAGAGCATAGTGTATTGATCCTTCAATTACCCCAAACAGTCCTTTGATCTTACACCTCAACATTTTCTCAAGATTCCAATACTGAGTAATTATATTACTGATTTGTCCTTAAAAATCGGAAAGGTTTAGAATGTGCTGGAAGTAAAGTGATCATGTTGCATACTTCAAACACTAGAGAGCCTCATCTAACTGTATCAGATCATCAAAAAACTAGGGCATACAAACTATTATGAGAACTCTATTCATTCCAAAATCTGAGCAACGACTTTCACTGTTTAAAGACGCTCCTGCCTGTTCATTACAAATAAAGAGGATAACTATTTGTGGAGCAGAAATTGGCTATGTTTAGAACTGCCTTCAGGAACACAGTGGAAACCTAGATAGGTGTATCTGCTGAGAAAGTGATCTTTTTTCCACCCTCTGAGTTTTTCTAAAATGTCAGTATATCTCAAATATCAAACTTCTGGCTTAAGGCTTTGATTAAAAAAAATTCCACTGAGAATAAAATTCTATCTTTGAATAAGGTGCCGCAAAAGACACTGTGATGAACACAGAGATGAAAGACAGTCTTTGGGAAATTTCAGTATGATTAGGGAGAAAGTATAATGATACAAATAAACAGAATACTGTACATAGCAGCGTAGTATAGTGCTTTTCATATGTGTCACAAAATGCTTAGGAAATACAAAGGAGGTACAGATTTTTGAGGTAATGACTGAGGATAAATAAGAAGCTCAGTCGGGACTCTAAACTGATATACCAGGGGTGTCTGGAAAAAATCCAGCCATAAACGCCTCTATTTTTCATGTTACATGACTGAATACTTTCCGGGTATCTCTCATATTTCACTGGACCATTCCCCACACCAGGTCATTTAACGTTACTCTTTGAATAATAGCTTTAAACAAAAACTATTCAATGGGGATAAATAAGAACACATGACATCAAGTTAGGATAAATACATGTATGTTTAAACATTTACAGTCCTAGCTTGCCACATTTTGCTTACATGTAAGATGAAGCATACTAGGAAAATCAATTCTACTGAATCATAACTGAACTTGCAGGCCAATTCTGACTTTGCAAAATCTTATGGTAATAAATAATGAATTCATTTTTGTACTTTACAAAAAAAGTTTTCTTTGCTTCAGTTATTATCTAAATGATTTAATGCAAGAAATTATGCATTAAATCATGAGTAATGGCTATATCTCTTGCAAACATCGCATTACTAGGAGAGCATCCCCCCTCCCAAGTTTCAAGTTAAAACAGAATAAACAGGAGCCTTTTAGTATTTTTTTAAATCCCTAGGAAGTTGGGATACATCAATTAATAGTAGGAGGAAGTCCCTAAGGCAAGGTAACTCCTTTGAATTCTTTCTGGCTCCTTTCATCAAAGATCAAATCTTGAGAGAGTATGAAAACAACTTCAGTTGACCATCAACATGGTTACAGCATCCAAGGAAATAAGAATATAACTTCAAGAGCCGAGATCCATATCCTGTGGGCATCTCAGATAAAAGAACCCCACCTTAACTGCAACAGAAATGAAGGGCAAGCCGTGGCAAAACCCAGAAAAAAGATTAATGTAATTATTTCCATGTGATCAATAAAACTTGTTACATAACTTTTTGGGATTTTTTTTTTCTTTTGTAATTTGGCATATTTAAGCACTATACTATACCCTTTTACAGTATTCTATTTATATGTAATTTCATATGAATATTATTCAAACTTCTTGCAGTTTATTCAAATATTCGTTGTTCTCCCATATAAATCGTTCTTGCCCTCTTTCAGGTAGAGGTCATGTCTTATGCATCCTTATATTTTTAATACCTGACAGATTCTAACACAGAATACACACACAGTAACTGTTTGCTAGTTAATCAAGTGATCACTATCAAAACAGACATGTGATCATGACTATAAGAGGAAGTAGGAAATGATAAGTATTAATGATTAGGATGTCTTAGACATGTTATGTACTTACCTTTTTATTTAATGCCAAGCATCCTGTGATACAATAACTGTCTCCCTTTTATAGATGAAATCTAAGTTCAGAGAGGTTAAGTAACTTTCTCAAGCTCACACAATTAGAAAGTAACAGAATCAATACTCAAATTCTGGTGTGTCTCATTCTCAAACTTTTATAGACACACACTACAGGCATACGTGAAAAGGAACTATCTACCTCTTTCCTAAAATAAGCCACCTAGAGGTACAGATACATAGTAGGCTGCAAACTTTATACATATAACTTAACATAGCAAAGAAATTACAGTATTCTTAGCTCACAGTAGTCTCTAAAATGAGTGGTGGTCTGAAAGGCATATAAGCGACATGAACCGGAGTTCTTTCAGACTGTTAACAACTGAGAACATGAGAGGATAGTTGTTAGTTCCAAATATTTTTTCATGGAAAAGTACGGTATGTTTGACTTAGAGTTGCTTTGTAAAATATATTTTTCCCTTTAATCACATGGTAAAACTATAAATCTGAAAAAAAACCAATTTTATTCTTGTTATAGAATGTGATGAGATCATCATGAGTCAAATATTTTATAAGCAGTGAAAGCTTTTTTTAAATTACAATAAACATCAATGTATCTGAAGATAAGGCAAACTACCTTCTAACTAGAAAAATCTAAGCATTCCTTCTATCTTTAATACTCTTAATAATGTCATATTTCCATTAGCTTGGGGCTAAAATAAGGTTCTGGCAGACAATTTGGTGAACACAGTATGATAAATACCAAACACTCAATATTTAAAGATTCAGTAACAGTTGGATTAGTCAGCATTTCATATACATTTGCAAATGTTATTATTGCACCATTCACCTGAAAGAAGCAATTCAAATGCAACGTCCCCGCGATAGAAGAAATAGAGTACCAACACGCTCAAGGCATCTCAGATATTGCCCCGCCAAAGCAATGGGGGCTAGATGTCAGGGTTCCTCAATCTTCCATATTTGGAGTTTGCTATTTGCTTTGTATCATATTATAAAAGTACTCTTCTTGGAACTACTTCAACCATTCCGCTTCAACTAAAAAGCTTTACACACGTATTACTTCTCCTAGAATTAACACCTTCTATCATATCATCTTCAAAATTCGGTATTTGAGGGAAGATGTGATGTTAGTTTCCCAATTTCATCGCACTGGTAGAGCATGTAGAAACTCCTAGAGTAGTGTTGATGTGATTCAAGAGAACATCCAGAAAGACCGGTTAAATGAAGAGTACACTGTCAGTCTTAAAGAACCAGGCCCCCTGAAGGAAACTGCATTTCCTTCTAAGACTATGGAACTTGGAACTGCTTGGAGCAGGTTCAGAAGGCGGCCCTCTAATGTTCTTGGTCCCTGGTACACATACACCTTCCCTGATCATTCAGAACACGGGTCTTCGTACTGCTGTGAAGGCCTTTTGCAAACGTAAGAAAAGTCCCAAATCAGTTGACCTTATTCTGATAGGGAGATTATTCAGGTGGGCCCAACCTAATCACAGAGTCCTAGAAAAAAGAGATTTCTCTGGCTGGTCTCAGAAGAGGAAGTTCGAGTGATATGCCCCACCAGGCTTTAAGAAGCAAATACCTAGAGAGGCCACACGGCAAGGCATTGCCAATAGGGGCTGGAAATAGTCACTGGCCAACAAGTAGGGTAAAAAAAAGGAGACCTCAGGCCTACAGCTGCAAGGAAATGAATTGTGCCAACAACCAGGAGCTTAGAAGAGGACTCCGAGCCCAACTGATAACCACAGCCCCGGATGACACCCAAATTTCAGGCCAGTGAGACCTTAAGCAGACCCCAAGCAGAGGCCCATGCTGTACCCAGTCTCCTGACCTACAGGAACTGTAGGCATAAATTTGTGGTATCTTAAATTGCTAAATTTTTAATTAGTTATATAGCAATAGGAAACTAGTATGCTCCTTTAGTTTTGTAACATACCCCATGCTTCCTGAATCATACTACACACAAAAATGTATTAACTACATATTGTCAACGTATGTGATCAATATTATATACGGCCACTCTTTGGGGGTACGGTAAAAAAATTTGCCACAACCCCCGCCAGGGTTTACTATGGTGTCAAGGGAATGTCACAGTCAGAGTAAATAGCTCAATGACACCACAAATTACAGCATGGGTTGTTACAAGTATGGAGCTGGATTTGGGAAGATTACCTGGTAGAAACTCAGGATGCACAAGAGATAAGACAGAAAGAACAAGAAGACCATCTGATAAACTGAGCAATAAATCAAAAGAGAAGGGAGAGGCATTTGATGAGCAGTGGGAATAAAAAAAGAAGGAATTAGCCATGCACATTTGAAGGAAAACTAGATATTAATAAAATGGTCCTCTTTATCACACTGTTAAATGCTTATATCTCCCTGAGAGGACAGTGGAATCTTTGTAATTCATTCACGCAACAAGTTTTGCTGGGTACTCCCTATGTGCTAGGCACTATTAGTTGCTAGAGATACAACAGAGAGCAAAGCAAAAGCCATGTCTTTAAGGAGCTTCCCTTCTGGAAGAAAGTAGAAAGTAAACAAGACAACAACAACAAAAAAACAAAAACAAAACAAAACCAAAACGTACTTCCAGATAGCACAAAGTTCATATTAATGCCTCAAAGAAAAGAACTTTATCTGAACAGTAAGAGCACAGAAGTGTGAACAGAGAAGAGAACCTAAGCCACATCTAAAAGTCAAAATGTATCCTGTATTAGCACATTTCTTTCTCTATCCTTCAGTACTAGGAACAAGGTACGGAGCTAAAGTATTCACTCAGTGGCTCTGATGCAAAGGATTTATGAAGCGTGGTCTTAACACAATTTAAAAAATTACTTTGTTATTTTTTAATTGCCTTTGTGTATGTGTGGGGGCGGGTCCTGGTGAATAATCAATATGTTTAATTTTAGCCTAAGACACCCAACCAGGAAACTGGACATTTTAAAAAGAGCTTCCCTCAAATCTTTCAGAGACTAAATTTTTCCTCATCATTCAAGGTGACTTTGGGGAATTCATACCCAAAAGCAGAAAACAAGACATATAATGATAAAGTAGACACCGGATAATTCAGAATTAAAATAATCAGCTCATAAAGTAGTTGAAGCTTACTATAGTTGAGGTTAGGTTACATGTTTTCATACTTGAAACACGTTCTCATTAAAAAACAAAATCAAAAAAAAAACCCTACATATAATTTTTGGTAGATAACAGCTACCTCTCTCTCGTTTAACAATATCCTGACCACTAAAAATGTAACTCTGATGATTTTATACCCCTACCCCATCATCCCTCTGTCTACTGAAAAACAGTCCATGTGACTTTAGTTTGGCCTTCATATCATGCCCCAATTTTTGTCTAAACTCGGATCCATACATAGTGGCAAGTGAATTACATGGTACATACATTTTCATTTAGAAAGTGCTGAGATACATGAGATGTGAATAAAATGTTAGCATTTTTCATCATAGCGTGTGGAAACATAGTTTCTTACTTCATTTTTGTATGGCCACACTGCCCATTTACTCCCATCATCCAAAACCAAAACTAAAACTCTGGTTGAATCCTAGTCTTAAAAAGTCTTACTAAGGAAAAACAAATTATAAAGCAACCCCCACCCCACGCCAGCCCCTGCTTTCTAGAAAAGACACAGAACTCTTCCTGTGGCATTCAATCTTTTCTAATTAAAAAAGTTTTATAACATACCATTGTATGGCAGAATTCAGTTCAACAATTATAAGTTTCTTGGTTTCATTAATAAAGAGTTGGATTTTTAAACATTAAAGAGCATTCTGTTTTCATTTATTTGTATCAAAGATCATGAATTAGGATGCTATGAACATATTATGTTCTAATGTCAAAGCAAAGTGTGGCTTTAGGCAGGAAGCAAACACTGTACCTACGACATTTTGAAGAGGACAGTGAATGCTATCTGAAATATACTTCATGAGAATCCCTATTAACATGAATTCAGCTTTTCACAAGAGCTTCTTTAAAGTTACAACTTTCTGAAACATATTCAAAGTGTGTGAAAAACATTCAAAGAAAAGTGTATCATTTTACCATTCTTTTATACCTTTAGCAATATTCAAATATAATTTTTAGATCTATCTTAACCTTATTATTATTTTTTTAAATAAACCTTTTCCTATGTCTGTTTTGTGTCCATCCATCCTCTGGAAGGAAAAAACAAAACAAAACATACTAATTCTTCAATTTCCCCTTTTTACCTAAATGTAAGTATATAAGAAAACAAGAATAAAATAAAATCTGGGGAGTGTGGCTGATGATTCTGTTAAGGAAGCTAGGCATCAGTGACAGGAGGGGCAGGAGGTACTATGATAAGTGTTTCACACCACCCATGTCCACTCCCCAGGGACCGCACGGGCCCAGTCCCTAGAGTTGAATCTTTTTGTCAAAATCACCCAGGAACAGGGAGATAGGACCCTAACCAGAATTAGCTGTTTTTTGGCACTTGCGCAAACCATTGGACCTTGTCCTTTGCCTGACACCCAACCTCTTTATAATGTAACTACAATAAAATGACCATTAGGGTTTGTCATCCCCCACCCACAACATCCATGAGGTTTGCTGCATGCATTCTAGATAAGGGTATGCACAGAAAAAAAGTTATATAACCTACATGTGCCAATCAAATGACCCAAGTCTATACAACAGATGTCCCAAGTCTACGCTTGGGGCTGTCTTAATTCCAGCAATAAAACTGGAATGGCAAATCTATTGGGGCCACCAAATCTCTTGGCTTGGCCGGTTTTTCTCTTGAAATGCATTTCAATAAAGTTTTACTTTGCTTTCTTTTGTTTCACTGATCTGTAATTCTTTACTGCATTTGGTGAGAAGAACTGAGTTTCTCGTTGCCCCCCCACCCCCCGCAATAACAGTGCTCCCTATATTTCATTCCGTTTTGTTGTACACTTGTATTTTATGTAGATATTGGTGCAAGGCACATACAGACTTTCTGTCAAACAAACTGTTTATCTTACCAATACAAAGGGAGTTTACTGGAGTGAGATCAAGGTTTACAAGGTATTTATTCTTCCATGTCTCGATCCTCATAAAACCCAGAAATTATAATAAGCATCAAGTCTATAAAATAACGTTTTACAACAAAATTCAAAATTTTTCCTTAAGGTGAGGATAATTTAAAGTATCTTTATTATAAGAGAATAAAGAGGTATATAGTTCATTATGCCATATTTATTCACATATTTAAAATAATTTTTTATACCTTAAAAGCCATAAAAAACTTACTATATACAAACACATGCATATAATACATGTTTGTGCATGCAAAAATAACTTTTCCTTAATAGAGCTAGTAAGTTCTAACAATTTGGAATTCTAGCACACAAATACATACTTCCACCAGAAAAGGCTATAAATTTCATACAACAGTATATTTCAGTCTTCTATTTTGTGTCCTTCCTGACTCAGATAACTACCTGTTTGAAGTTATTCTTTGTGTTTGTTCCTTATTACTGTTGCCAATAGGCACAAGTTGAGCTATCCAAATAATTCCATTGTCCCACCCCCAGAACTAATTAAAACTGCAATTATCTTCTTTAAAATCTTTCCTTTAAGTTAATATCAAGAACTAGTGGGGATGCCAGATGGCTCAGCGGGTTGAGCACTAGGCTTGCAGCCCTGGGGTCCAAGGATCGAATCCCGGCACTGGCCTGTGTAGACCCATATGCTGAGCTGGGGTGTGCCCCCAGCTTGGTTCTCACCAGGGCGAGCTTCCCATGTGGGAGGCCCCTGCTAGGTTCTTGCCCTGCACAGTCCTGCACTCACCTGTGAAAGAAACTATCAAAAACTAATGACGTATAACTATGGAGACTGCTCTGGGCCCTCCCCCTTCTCTTCTCTCTCTCTCTCTCTCTCTCTCTCTCTCTGTCTCTCTCTTCTCTCTCTCTCTCTCTGTCGAAAATAATAAAAATAAATCTTAAAAAGAACTAGAAATATCTTTCTTCCAAAATTTGTGGGGGTTGGCTTATTATTTTGTAAACTGGAAAGCAACTTCTCTATTCAGATTAAATCCAGGATTGCCTATGGCTCTTTGAATATAAAACTGGCAGGATCCTTTGAGCTAACAACGATCTAATTCTACCATTATCTAAACACACAACATCCAGGAACACCACCATCCACCAAATTTGGAAACAACTATTTCGAATGCCAGTTTTTCAAAGACAGTATTTTCAGTATTTTTTTATTCAGGATATCGGTTTATGGTAACAATTCTCTTCTCTCCTGAAGTGCTAACTGGTAAATAAACACAGCGGGCATCCGAACTTCCTCTGTGTAAAATGGACTTTGCCAAAGACAGTTCCAATTTCCTTTTTAAGCAGCTACATTACTCAGCATCCTCTTTGATGAGACCTTTGTCCCTTTACTTTTCAGAAGGTCTCAGGTAGCTGAAGTAGCCAGATTTTATCTCCCAATAAGGGAGTTATTTGCATTTATTTACATGTGATTTAGATTCTAAGATATTCCACTGGAAAGAGAATATGCACATTAGATTATTACTCGTTTTATTTTATTCTTAGAGATTTATTTTTATTGCTTTTGATAGAGAGAGAAGAGACAGAGAAAGACAGAGACAGAGAGAAGAGGGAGGGTCCAGAGCCGTCTCCACAGTTGCAAGTCATTAGTTTTCTACATAGTTTCTACTCATTTTATTTTGAAGTACTGTTGGCTCACTATTGGTTTAGCTTTGGTTTGAACATGATAGTTTCTCCCATCACAATGCTAATAGAAAGAAATCATAAAAGACCTAATGGGGAAAGTTGGGATGGCTC
>PVKE010007487.1:14939-50619 GCA_004027555.1 Craseonycteris thonglongyai
AAAAAAAAAAAAAAAAAAAAAAGACCTAATGATGCCATTCTTCCAAATGACAAGAATCCGGAGCAGTGAGGCACAATGTATATATTTAAAAATTTGAAGAAAAAACAAAAAACAAAACTGAGATGAGAAACAAAAAATTGGGGGAGTTACAAATACTTCAGAGATTGTGGATCTTAAAGAAAATATTGAGAGCTTATACACAAAAGAATGAGCAAGGGTACCCTTGATGGGGGACTTTGCCAGGCAAAGACTCAGAAGTGTGGATGGTCATGCAACATGTCTGGGAAGCATATGAACAATCACTAGATGCACTTTTCATGACTTACTTGGAGAGGCAGATAAGTTTGCAGTAGTGCCCAGATTTCAATGCTAGAATATCTAAATAGACTGTGAGAAATAGGACCAACAGTTTTTTGGACATTAACAATTGTACTTACCAAGCACCATGCATCACCACAATTATCACTTTTATTTAATTCATTCTACAAAACTCTCTACTGGGTGGTGCTACTGCCCTTCTATTTCATCAATGAGAAAACTGAGACTTAGACAAGATAATTGGCCCAAAGTCACATGACAAATAAGTGGCAGAAACATGATTTGAATCTAGGTCTCCCTGAGAAGTAAAGGAACAAACCAGTATTGTAAAGGGGAAAAATGGAACAAAGGTTTTTAATCGATAGAAAGAGTACGATATTGAAAAAAGAAAGCCCACAAGTTAAGACCACAAGTTCTCTTTGAAGTATAGAACATTATGGTTGGCTTCTTGCCTGCACTTAAATATCTGTTGACTGGACTATTAGCAGGAGTCTGGGACTGATAACATTTTGTCACTTTTTCTTTGAACTTCACAGGTTTTCACCCACATCACCAGAATAAATCACTAGTCTTTTAAGTTTCACAAATTCCTTCCAGTTTTAAAAATAAAAATCTACTGTATGTCACATCATGGTCTATAGCCCACCTTTAAACCATAATGGAAGCTTTGATCTACGTTCTTCTATAAAGACTTTTTTAAAAGTTAGACCTAACGTATAATACTATCATCGTTTTATACTGTTAGAAAGCATAATGGTACAAGTTTTCTAACAACTTGAACACCTCAAAAAATTTTTTTCTAGATTTAAACAAAACTTAATTTCAAAGGTATACGATACATGAGTGTATATATTGCAAAGGTAATTAAAGATATAAATGGATGGAAGTACTAGTTTCCACAGAAAGCAATGGCAGAGGGTTATTTTATTTTAGTGGAAAACACTGACTTATAAAGGAAAACTCCAAATATGTCAGTAGCCAAAATGTATTTCATATTATTTTTCATAAGATTCTGTCACAGCTCTGAAAAAATATATTCGATCATTTCATTAACAAAGCTTGAACTCATGCTGGGGCATCTCATTCTGAAGCACTAGATTTAACAATGGAACTGTGAACTCCAGTGTCCATGGCAACAGTAGCTAATTCTTCTTTCCAATCCTGGTGGTGGCAATTCTCTCCCATGGCTTGAATCAGTTACAAAACAAAATACTCTCAAAGACCTTTTTGAGCCAATAGCCTTGCAGCTAATCTGCTAATAGGAAATAATCTGCAGCTAATACACACATTCCAGGGCAGCAGTGTGTTTTCTTAATACTTTGTTACATGGGCATCTTTCCAAAGAAAGCACAGTAAAGAATAAAAACAGACATTCATTAAAAATAGTATTATACTACCTGGCCACTATTAATGCCTAAAACTTGCTGTAACTTGCATCACAAGAGTTTGTTAAATAGCAAGTTCAGAGGAGGCAATGTAGCAACAACAAAGGGAAAAAAAGCAAACTGCTTATGCCAACAGGGTAAGAGCTGAAGTTAAGAGAAGGCATACTTAAAACAATTGATTTTTAACAAACCTTTACAGTTACCAGTAATGTTTTCTTTTTTTTTCCCAATCGCTACTTGTACAATCTGTCATTAGATGCATTCCAGCCACAGAGATCTCAACTACCTCTTAAAACTTTATTTTTTTATTTTTTTTATTTTATGGTCCCCACTGTGGAAGAATGGAAATGGGATAGCATCGCAATTCGTTTTTCACCTCAAGGGTCAAAGTTTAACCTCTTCAGCAACTATAATGACCTAAATCACTCTAATTACAGAGAAGAAAGTCTTCCCCAAAGCCTGATAAAGTTGATGAATCAGCTTCCAAAACTCAATATTGCTTTTTGTTCAGAGGAAGATTGGGATGGTTTTATTTGAAAGAAAAGTCATGAATAATCATAAAGAAAGATGAAATACCTTTTCAACCCACTGGGAGTGGAACTTCCTCCCGCTCTGGGTTGGGATAGCATGACGCAGCAGTATATCTGATTCTGTGTTCCAGACACTGACTTCTACCTGCCTCAAAGAGAATGTGATGACTTAAGCCTTCATGTTGCAACTGTTATTCCCTCTAGCCACGCTCCCCCTTCCACATTTTATAAAAAAGAAGCAAAATGAAATAACAGAAGCAGAGAGGGAATGAAATCTTTCAAGTTATAGGAATCACAAAACCAAAGGGTATCTCTTCATCCTCTTTAAGTCCAGTTTATAATTCTGATTGCTATGACAACATGAGGCAACTCTATATTACCATGACAATTTGACACAACTTTCAAAAAACAGTAAGCCCTGTTTTATTCTGTTGTGTCCAATTGCTCCCAAGGAAACATGATGTTATTTACTTCTCTGATGAAACCTGTACTATATAGCCTAATAGGCCTTATGTCAGAAAAAGAACAGCCAAGTTATGGTGAAAACGAGAGGAGAAAAATTAAGCCATTTATTGGTATATTTAAATATACCATTTAAACGAACCATTTATTGAATGGGACCTTATTTCCTATTCCTAAAAAATTTGAAATTGGAGTATTTTCCGATTGAAGACTAGAAACTACTTCTTTACAAAAGAGGCTGGCCACTCATGCAAATTAGGATTGGTTTACCACCCCAGCTAACTCAGTGTGTTTCACACCACCTGTGCAACACAAAATGAGAGTATAAGAAAGGGCTCAGGGAAAATGAGTGGACCAGATTAAACGCAGGCAATGAATTATATGAGGCTAAGCACACTGTTCAAACAAAACTCAGTCCAAAATCCAAATTTTTAGTTGAATTGAGCATGGTGTTGAGTGAATTCATTATTAGACATCTTCAAAGGGAGGGTGTTTGGAGTCCCTTAGAGCCTTTTCTGGATGATTATTTCCAATTCTCACTTTGTAGAAAAGTCCATGAATTGATGTCTTAGGGGAGCAGTCCCCACCTTTTTTGGCACCAGGGACCAGTTTTGTGGAAGACAATTTTTCCACAGACCAGCTGGGAAAGGGGTGGGGTGGGGGGCGTGGTTTCAGGATGATTCAAGCACGTTCCATTTGTTGTGCACTTTATTTTTATTATTATTACATTGTGTGATCTGACAGGAGGTGGAGCTTAGGCAGTAATGCAAGCAATGGGAGCAGCTATAAATACAGATGAAGCATTGCTTGCTCACTGCAACTTAACTACTGCTGTGAGTGAGGCCAGGTTCCTAACAGGCCACAGACTGGGACTGGTATGTGGCCTAGGGATTGGGGACCCCTGTTTTGGAGTCCTTCCAACCACCACCATGGCTTCTCATGGCTCATATAATAAATTAAGATCTGTATCTGTTGAGCAACTACAACACGTCAAATTCTGTATTTGAATATCCCTATAATAATTATGTGAAAAATGCATGCTATTTCTACTAGGTGGAAAATAAACTTGCAACTTATAAAGTCTAAGGAACTTTAATAAGACTCAGGAGCAAATTGGCAGAGCCAGCCACGATTTGAACCCACCTCTTTGGTCCCCAATGAGCAAGCTCTTTCCAACCAATAAATTGCTTTTGGAAACACAGATCATTTTCTAGTTCTTGTATTATGGCAATAATTAATTAAATCTTTATCTATAATAAGTAATTCGTAGCCTACGTCTTGATAGGGTTTCCTTCCTTTGCAAGTTGGTAACTAGGTTGCTATAGCAATATCAATATTAAAAGACAGAAAAATAAATCATTTTAGACAAAATGAAGAAATTCTTTAAATGTGATTAATATCCTATAACAACTGTGTCCATTTTAAAAATATGCAAGCACTTTGTTTTTTCATTCTGAAATATAATGGATATTATATACTACAAAATAGCTAGGGAAGAAAATAAATGTACTAAATTAAACTTTGCTGTCAACAATTTTACAGGTCATTTCAATTCTTAAGCAAAACATAAGGTAGGGGGAACTGCTCAACATAATAACCAAAACCTACAACAGCAACAAACCCACTGAATTCTAAATTTTTAGAAGTGACTAGTAGTATGCACAGTGAAGGTCCAATAGATATTTGTTATGATAGTACTTTTCTAAGTTTTTATCTCAATTTTAGATCTAGCATTTTCATGTATATTGTATGTGTATATAAAAATATATTTTTACTCTCATACACACCTCCCACTCCACATTTTACAGTTTCAAATTCTGATGGTCAAAATCACCAGATTTCAATCTGAAAATATCATTTGTCAAGTAGCTTTCATGTGTTCAAAGCGAGAGGAAAAACTGATGATATGTTAGAAAATCAAGGTAAAAAATAAGGGCATCAAATGTTACCTTAACTTCACTCAGAGTGTTTCTCTGAGTAAACATAGTGGCCTAATTCAGTTCTCATTTGTGCCATATAAAGAAACAAACAAAAAAACAAAAAAGGACATTCTTTCCTTCTCTCATTTATATCAGACTCATATCAAGTCTAGAGATGGTGGGCTCCAATGCTGTGGAGTTCTAATTCTTCTGAAAAACAAGAGAAAATTCCCTAGCAGGTAGAGAAATTGATTAAAGGAGAGAAGATAATTCTGCTCGTTCTGTTCTGGGAATAACCATGTGGACTGAGAAACAATTCTATCTCATATTGTTCAGTTTCTAAGAAGGGCAGACCATCTGCTTGCTCAATTCTTACCATTATACATGATACAAAAATATCACAGGTTAAAACTGTTACATGAATAAGCCTTTATAAAGGGCATCTACTGTAAGCTTAGGTTTTCAATGTGAACCAACAAGACCCATTCCTGTGATACTAAAATACAACTTGAATACAAATCAAATCAACATTTATTGTGTATATGACACCAGAGGCACAAAAAGAAAGAGACATTCTCAAAGCTGTCAAGGAACTATGAGCCTGGATGTGCTCAATGACAGATGAGGATATTACATACATGAGCGCACGCGCACACACACACCCTACAGGAAATATGGAGATGTTTACGAGTTGGACTCTGCCTACACGGGGTTTAAAATCTAGGAAGATTTATAAGACTTTATTTACAATAAGCATAAGTTTGCCCAGTGCATATTAAGAGAGATACAAATGTTCTGAGCACACAGATGAGAAAGGAAAAAGGTACTGTGTTTACTACTGTGCTAACTTTTTCCATTAATTTTATAATACTAATCGGGGCAGGAACAAAAGCGTTCAAAGAAAAGACTTTATATTTTAGGGGATGTCTCCGCATATAAAAGAGCTTCATAAATTTGAGGATATTTTTATGTACTGTAGCCCCAGTATCTTCCTAGAACTGTATCAGAGAGTAGCAACAAATGTCTGTTAAATGTGAATTGAGAATTCAGAACCCTACCATTGCTTCTGCTCCATGTTATTTGGATATTTTGAAACCATTGTATAAGAACTACAGACAAAGCTTGGTAGATTATTATGAAAATTAGTAAGTGAATGTGCTTTACTTGAGATTTCTTCGCTTTTTTGAAAGCTAAGACAATTACGGTACTTGAGAAGACAGTAAATTCCAAGATGGAAATTTATCTTGGCTCCCTGGCCCTATTGTCTTGTAGATAATCTCGAAGTTCAAAATCAAGGATGAGAAAAAAAAAATCCTCTCTCTAAAATTAAGGTAAATGTCCAAAGGATAATATAAGCTTCTCATGAAACTCTTAACTTTAGTAACCCTTTAACATACAATTAAAATAAAATTCTATGTGAGCAAAAAATTCTATTTATTTGTCAACTTAACATTTGTGCGTACAATATCCAGTATTTGATTCATATAACCTGTAAACCTGATTTCCAATCTGGCACATTCAGTGGCTTTGACTTGCATGGACCCAAGCCGTCCTTTGAATTTCATCAGTGATTCATCCAGGGAAACATCTTCATCCAAAGTGTATTAATTGTTCATACTTTTTAATTCAAACAGCTGACTATACTTCACACTTTTCATATTGTCTTCTTTACATAGAGTTTAATTATCCACAACATAAAGAAAATGTAATATAGCCAAGAAACGTTTGCAAGGCATCGTTTTTGAAAATACAGTTGTCTCTAATACTGCTCTTTTTGATCAGCAAGTACATATTTATTTTAGGTTTTTTTTGTTTTTCTTGTGACATTATGATACATAATGAAAGGTATGCTTTCATTTCATCACTTGTTACTGGGAACCACTCTTTGTCCTTTTCCTGTTCTGGTCCTTTACCTTTTGACTTGTGTATCTATTTGTTTCTACAGTTATCATTTCAAAAATTCATCACTTAGCACTTGTTTCAAAACACAGAGAAGTATAGAATTTGCTCCTAGTCTTCACAAAACTAAAGAATTTATTACAGCTGTTTATTAAAGAATTTATTACAGGATGGGGAAGGTCATGTAACAACTCTAGTGAGGCAGAAATACCAGTCACATGTGAATAAGGAGATCAGAACACTGTAAGAAACACAAAGAACTAAAAAAAAAAAAAAAAAATCTATCAGACAAGTGGAATTTAGGAAGAGCAACGGGTACTGCTACTTTTTGACCTGAATAAAGTCACTAAAGAAGTTACAGTTGATTCACGGCCTTTAACTAAGCCAATTTTATTAAATACTTGAAAAACAGTTCCCCTTCAAAAAAAATTTTTTTCAGTTTTAAGTTTGGAGAATAATTTCAGAATTTGGAAAATTTACTTCTATAGGACCCGATAAGCCAGAAAAACATAATGTAATGTAGAAGAAACCACACACATGTACATGCATCCTCTAGATGTGGAATTTAATGCACTTGAAACAAAAAGTTCATGTTACACCAAGTAAAGAAAATCAATCTTTGCCTGAAGATACTAAAGTAACTGTATGCCATGTATTTGAGGAAATGCCAGGGTTGATGGAACCATGATTCATCATAATACACTTCTTGTCAATAAAACACATAAAACCCCAGACAGAAATAAGCTAATCTTGTTGTTTACTGCAGTTGTGATAAGTAAACCTGTTTCTATCATAGGTAGCTATCAAATGGGGTACGGTGAACTTCAGAATAGATTCCCTAAACTGCGTATGTCTATAAATGCCTTTAAACTACTTATTATGGTACTAAATTGTCTTTTGAAAAATTAAGTAAAAATAGCAAAAGTTCTCAAAAATCACATAGTTTTGGCATGTAATAATATTCTGATGCCTCAAGCAGAATTTATGATATAACTATTATTATTCTCACTTTTATTTATTTAAAGAGTAAACTCAGGAATGGATGAAGAGCTACTTTGACACAATGATTATAGAGATGCAGAGACAATAGACTTCTTAGTTATTTTCTACACTCTGAAATTATGTTGATAATTCACAAAGGGCAACTGATTCTACTTTATTATAATTTATCTACCAACAAAATTCTTGCTTGTTTATTTATAAAGTGTCTTAAGATTGAGAAAATATTCTCAGGACATGTAAGGTGCTATGAATGTACTAGATGAATCAGTATGTCTTGCTTCTTAGGAAAATCAAACAACGTTTGGTTATTTTCATAATGATACACAAAAATAAGGCTGACCAGGGCCAGTATCTTCTGTGTGTGTTAATATCAGGATCCACTTTCCTTCCTTTTTTATCCTTTATGCACATTCTACTCTCAAAATGATACTCGCTTTGCTTGTTGAAGGCAAAATTTTCTAGTTTCTTAAAATCTAATTAAGAAATTCAAATTGAGATTGTTTACAGAGCAGGCTTTACTTCTATACAACATAAAAGTTAAATGTAATGAGGATGTAAGAAGACGTCCTAATCAAAAGCCTAAGTTAGGGGTGTCTCCTGAAACACACAATTTTGTTTGTAAGTGTTTCCGTACCATCCTGGGGGTAGAAGAAACGCTGCTTTTGTATACTTCCAGGTTAAAAAAAAATGAAGTGAGCACAGATTAAGAGAAATTATTGAACTTGTTTGCTACATCTGAGCAATATAACTGATTAGAGAGTAAAAAGATATTTTCATACAACTGGATGGGATCTGGGGAGCTAGGACATAATGAGAAGTTATTTGTGATACTGAATTATGACATGAAGTGCTCTAGAAAACTGCTCACTTGATTTCTTAAGTTACCTAAACAAATTCAACGTTTTGTCATTACAAAAGAGTCAATATAGGATTCTGTCCAATTAGATGTATCTTAGCTATCTGCATCCAGTATTACAAAAGCAACTAAGTGAACACTTGGCACATTATCAGAGGCCTATCCAGAAAGTATCCAGCCATGTAACCATTCCTCATTATACCGACAATGGCTAGATTTTTTCCTAGCCAGCCCTCATACAGTACATACTCACTGAATTCAACAATTATCTTCATACTACACAACTGCACCTTCCTATAATTTCTGAAAAATACAGAAACAGTTTTTAAAAACATGACTTCTGGGTTATCGCTTGATATGTGGAAAAACACAAAATAGGCTGCAGTCATTCAGTAAAACTGAATATAACCACAGAATGAACTTAGTTTTAATGCCATGGGGCATTCTTGACAGTGATCGAGAACACCAAATTTCAAACATACAAACCAAACATACTCCCGATGCATGTACAGATCTTGTTATAGGGTAATTTCTTCCATTGCTCTTTCTCACAGAGTCAGATGCTAAATGTGCCTTTGACCAGTAACTCCTAATTCTATTTCCCTCTTGTTTCTCGGCTTCAGCAATACTCACCCAACTCTTTAGGCTGAAAAACTGCAAGATCGCTCTTCAGAAATAGTACTACAACCCTATATCATATTTTCCTCAGAGTCCCTGCCTTCTCACTTTATACTTTTCAAATTACTCACATATTTGTTTCTGTATTCATTCATTAAACACATACTTGAATGCCTGCCCATATTCCAGGAACTATATTAGATGGTAGAGATGTTGAAAGGAACAGAGACAATTCTGGCTTCAACTGATATACCAACTAGTGGGGAGATAGACATGCAAACAAAAAGATGAAAGAGTATAATTGCTATAACCTAAGTATCCACAAACTAAAGTGAAAAGTTTGAACCCTGGGAAATCTCCTTTTTGCCCACTTAATTTACCCCTAATTCCCAAATCTGCATAACCCAAACAAAAGTATCTCCTGAAGCCACATTCTCACCTGCTTACAATTTTACAGCATGTACCCAAACATGTGAAATTCATAGAGTTCATTCACACACAATATCATTATCAGCAAGACCATCACCTCCCCACCACCAAAATAAAAAATAAAGAAACAACAACCCATTAGTTCTTAGTTCTCTATCTTTGTGAAGGGTACAACTTTTCATACTGTCAGCCAGGGCCAGAACAGAAAATTGTTTCCTTTTTTCTCATACAACATATCTAATTTTGACCAAGTTTGAGTAACTTAATATCTTAAATTTTTCTGAGCATCGCCCTTCTCTGCATCTACTCCACTGCCTTAATTCAGCTTCTATTGATGATTAACGGCTTTTCTTATATCTGAACCCTACAATGCTGACCATTCCAGTCTATCTTCCTCATTGCCAGCAGAATAAGTTAAGTTCCCTCAAATGCAAATCTGATCTTGTCTTTCTCCTGATTAAAATTCACAGTAGGGTTCACACTCCCAAGAGAATCTAATGCCTCTGCTGGTCTGACAGGAGCAGGATGTCAGGCGATAATTCGCGTGATGAGGAGTGGCTGTAAATACAGATTAAGCTTTGCTCACTCACCCACCCAGTGAGTTCCTAACAGGCCATGGATGGCTACTGTGGCCGGGCACTGGGGATCTAAGAAAACCAAGGCATCTGCCACAGATTTGAGACCATATTTTCTTGAGAGAACAAAGTACGGTCATACAATCAGGGTAAGATCAGTTGACACTCTCCTATGAGTTATCGTTTTAGTTTTCTGAAGCACAGTGATCAAAATTGGAGAAAGTCGTCAGAGAATTGAACCCAGCAACTTAAAGCAAATGAGAACACCTTGGAGGCCTGGGCACTAATAAGCCTAACTTCAAAAACTAAAATAATGAAAGGCTTATTACCTCCAATTATCAACTCCCTTCCCCTTATCTCTTTGATGCAGGACCAAGGCAAAACACAGGGCTATGAAAGAAAAGAGAAGCCACAAATATAGAAATGTGGCCATTCACAAAGTTTTATGTTAGAATACCTGAAGACCCTCTGATCCACAACTTACATGGTATCCATGCAAACACCAAAATCCAGAGCTGACATACAATATCTGGAAACAATACACTGAATTTGGCCCACAGTAGCTGTTCAATAAACATGAACTGTGTGAATTGTCTGAGTGCCCAAATGCCAACTACAGACAACCAGAAGCAGTAGTGAAACTATTAAAAACAGCAGGCCAATTCATCATGCTTAGAATATTTAGAAACCAACATACCGTATTTTCCAGCGTATAAGATGACCGGGCGTATAAGACGAGCCCCTAATTTTACAGTTAAAACATAGGTTTAGGCCTATATTCGCTGTATAAGACTACAGCCTAGGGGGTAGTCTTATACAGCGAATATAGGCCTAAACCTATGTTTTAACTGTAAAATTAGGGGGTCGTCTTATACGCCGGAAAATACGGTATGTGTACCTGTGCACACATTTTTAAAACGGCATCTCAGTTATTTAGTAGTTCATTAGTAAAATATATATTCATCATTATTCATAGTGCAGATTTTTTTGATAATTTATTTTCACAACGTCTTCAACATAAATACTGGGAAATAATCTGGCTTCTTTGTTCTACAACTTTATGCTAAATCCTTACCTGATGATATATCTCTTTGTGTGCAAAATATTCTAAGAATGACAATGAAGATACCACACAAGTACAGGTGAATTATTAGGCAATTCAATTCAATTAAATTCAGCCATAGTTCAGTGCTAGCTGTCAAAAAATTGCCATCAAATTTTAATAGAGAAAAAAAGACACAATTGTCTAAACTTTAAATCTAATAATGGATTTAAATAAGGCTCTCTTGATTTATTCTCTGTATTTTAAAAAATACCCTGAAATACATAAAAAAATATATAGGGTATCTTAGCGCATAAGCCTCCAAACTATATTATGTAACAAAATTAATTTTTATTTAAAAATTAGATGACTGGGCCAGGCATCTTGAAGTTCTTTCTCTCAGCTCTAGAAAAATTGTAATGTAAGTTGATAAAATGAAGAGGTTAAATATAACTTGGACAGAGGTAAAATATACTCACTGATTTCAAAAGATGCCAACCTACACACAATAAACATTTTTCATCATCTTGATTGACTGGATTTTTCTCTGGGTTAAAAGAATGAATGTTCCTTTCTTAACATGGTAATGCTGTAATTTGTACAACCAACTTTCTACTGCAAAACCGTGTTTTCCCTTATTTGGTATTTTATGACAGCGGATAAAATTTACATACCCTTGTTATTACTGCCAACTTACACATTTTTCCAAGGACCTGTGTAAAATCCCTAAGTGATTGTTTCATTAAATTCTCTCAATGAATTCTTTATATTTCTCATCCAACCTGCCTGCTTGCGTCCTTTTTATCATTTCTGAAACCCTTCTCACTGCCAGTGGGTCAATTCCACTACCCTGCTCCTACTTCAGAAAATTATTAGATCTTACCTGGACTATTTTTAAAAAGAGATTTAATCTGTTTCTGATCTGTCTTATGGGATGAAGGGTTTGAAGGCCCAAGATGTCCTAACACAAAGAGAATGAGAAGTAGGCACAACGGATCGAGAAACTCTAGCAACTGTGGGGGACTATTGTATTAGAACAACCACTGTCTACAATACTTTCTTTTTTTCCTTTTTTTTTTTTAAATCAGCTACTCAATGATATTAATATATGGGTGGAACAAGGCCAGGCTCATAACAGGCAGATTTATTTCTGAAATCCCCCCAAAGGGTGCCGATTTTGAAATGCATGGACACCTATCTCAAGAATTCATTCTGTAACGAGCTGGTTAATAATATGTATTAAAATTATACCTTAAGACAAAATCAATGGAAATAAAGTAAAAATGAGAACTTACTCAGGTGTAAGAAAACCTGACCATAAAACCACCAACAGGATAATGTGTTTTTTCAAAGACGCAACAGCTGTGGGAGATCCTTCAGTTGGCATTTTTGTGAGGCACAAAATATATGCCATGATATCAAGATAGAGAGCCACATCCTCTGTGATTCTGGCAAACATATGTCTTAACATAGCAAACAAGTTTCTGTAAATAAAAGTGGAAGAAAAGGCAGTTCTTTTCAGGGTATCCTTAGAATGCTCTGAAGGTGACTGTCATTATCAATTAGCATTTACGAATGATTTCAATGAAAGAATTATGCCAACCTAACCCACGTACAAAAAAAAAAAGACAATAAAGAAGTGTCTTATGAAATATAAAGCTGTCCACACCATGTCTGAAATATAACAAAAACCATGTTTAAACATGGTTGCTGTTAACATGGTTTCACTTATAGTGTAGACAGGACGGTAACTTATCACACATTCCCGTAACAGGACTTGGCCTCACTTTGAAATCATGGTGGTAATAATTTTAATATGCAAGAATTCTTACCTGAGGCTAGTCATAAGAGACAGGAAAAGGCCACATGTGTGCAGAAATTGTTTTAATGTGTGAGACAACCACACACTTTGCCATTTCTAAAATGTCAATTGCATGTGATGTCTTGATAGCGTATCGGCTATATAAGTACATGTGTGATTGTGTTATTTAATGATCTGAAATTATAGGGCCTTTGGCCTGCCCATTTCTACCTATAAGCATTCTTTCTTAAAGCTTTCTCCTAATCCTATTCATTTTTTTTTTTTTTACAAATAAATAATCTTACTACTTAATTACAAGAAGTATGCACTAGTTCCAATGTCTTGGGACATTATTCTTGCAAAGTAGTCTTATAAAGCATTTGGCAAAAACATAGGCACTTCTGTTTACTAAAGTTAGGTTCTAAACCTTATGGAGGCAATTTGAAAGAGTTTTGAAAAAAAAAAAAATAGGCCTTAACAGACTGAGTGCTTGTTTAGATTTAAAAACTTCCTGATTAACAACAACAACAAAAGTGTGTGTAAGTGCTTGAAAAAGCTTTCCTCCCAAAATGATATTCTTCAATTTGGAAACATATAGAGAGGGAAAGCAGTAAATTACAAGTTATTGGTAAATTATGCAAAAGGAAATACAATGAAAAAAATTGCCATAAATGAAATTAATGAACTAAGTGACCAGGAGGTAACTCAGAAGAATCTGAAGAGCTTTTCCTGCAAGAAACATATTTTTCATTACCACTTACAAATCTGTATGGAAAAAAATATTATAAAGGAAGGACATGACTTTTCACATACTGGTTATCAAGAGGCCAGGAAAATAAAGTTCTGAGATGACAAAAGAGAATATAGGTTAATAATTCACTGTCAGACATATTGAAGAATTGAGAATTATCGGTAGAACTCATTTCATAAATCAAATTTCTCTATCCTAATTAGAAATCAAATAGTCCTAATGGAGTTCATATCTTACAGCATTATAAAAGACATATTTAGGGAATTGTCTTGTTATTTTACTATTACATTGTCTGGACTATTCTACCTAAAGCATTTAGAGAGGCTTTGTTCAAATAACCCTTATTTAATTAGAGGAAAATTAAATATTGGTTTAGATACTTACCTAAATAAGATTATGTAAAATCAAAGTAAATGAGTCTATATCTTAAAAACTGTTCGGCAGCAATAATCAACTTTTAAAAATACACTTTGACAATTATAGCTACTCTTTTTCTTCAAATATCTATTAATATAGCACAGGTAGTTAGTTTCATTTGTACCCAGAAAGTAAAGAATGAGACATATATATAAAATGTTTATAATCAACATCTGTCCTGTTTTAAATCTCAGTTTTTTCTTCATGACTACACAAAAGGCAAAAATGAAATGGTATTTGATAATTCTCTGGATTTGATCTTCATTCTAATAATTGTAAAGTCTGAGGAGAAAACAGAACGACTGACAGTGTAATTCAGTTTTCAAAAACATGAAAAAAAAAAATTCAGGCTAAAAATAAAGATTGCTTAATTTTATCTCCCTTACAGTAAGTAGCAGAAACATGAGCTGAAAACCCAGAGAAGCTGTACTCATTCCTATTCACAAAGAACTGTTCTACTGTCTGTCTGCAAATAAATCTCCTCGGTAAATAGCTCCAAGGTTGAGCTAAGGAATATTGTATGGATCAAAGAATTCATGTCTTCCTGTGTAAAGTGAACAGGCCGCAAGCTCACTTGTTTGTCTAAAACAATTAGAGCTAGTATGAAGAGGAGGGGGTCGGGACAAATAAGTTACAGCTGATTTTACTCTGCAAAATATTTAAGGGGGGTTTCAAATTAATAACCACCCAGGCCCCCAAACAGCCTAATCTTTGTCAATTGGTGCCAAATTATGCAAGGTGCTGCCAATTCTGGTTGTCTAACAAATCAAGACCAGTGTGTGTTACTCCTCAGCTGAAGTCTGATTGATTCTGGTCATTATAGGGGCTGATC
This sequence comes from Craseonycteris thonglongyai, assembly GCA_004027555.1. NCBI lineage: Eukaryota > Metazoa > Chordata > Mammalia > Chiroptera > Craseonycteridae > Craseonycteris > Craseonycteris thonglongyai. The sequence goes on from PVKE010007487.1 coordinate 29,776, forward strand.
TCATTTTCACACATGGAATCAATATGTGAGCCAGATGTTCATTTACAGAGAAGCATTGAAACGACTCATCTACACGCAACTTTATCCGGGACCACAGAGCCCCACAGACCCATAGCCTTTCCTCACCCAGACGAGGCTTCACACAGTACAAAACCTATAAAACATCCTGCTAATATTACTGTCAGCTGAATGACTTTTACAGTACTATATAAAGTTGACAGATAATACATGCCAGTCCTAATTTGAGATAGACCTTTTCTTTTGGGACCGCAACCATTGAACAAGCAAACAGATTGAGAAGTAACATTTATTACAACACATAAATCATTTTCTTACAACCGCTATTGGTCCGCCCCAGGGTGAAGGCTTGCATAGGCTGTGAATCCTAACGCACTGCTACAGTTACTAAGTTGTATTGTCATTCCACTTTGGCTGGGCAGAAATGAGCTTGTTTAGCTTTTCGGGAGCAAATTCTTACCACTCTTTTTGGGGAGCATTTTGTTCCTTGAAAAAATAAAATGCTCATCATTGCCTTCTTCGACAGAAAAGCAAAACTTCAGCTTCTCTTGAAAAGTCATGCCAGCTTAACATACTTATTTAAACGAAACAGAGATGCCCGCTATTTCATTTCAGGCAGAAATTACTGTATGGCTCAACGTCAGAAAAACCCAAGTTTAATACAAAGATATACAAAGAATCTGTCATTGTAAAGACAAAGCAAAAAGTATCATATATCACAAATATAAGAAATTCAACATGGATGGCACAAGCTTTATTTTTAGAAAAAAAAAAAAACTAAGTTCTCTGTACCCACTGACTTAATACTGTCCTCAGATGATGATTAATGCATACTTCACAAGGCAGTAAATTTCTCTAATACTTTTCCTGTAATACTACTTTGAAAATGCATAGTTACCTAACATGGGGAGGCCATATTCTGTCCCTAGTTGCTTTTTCTGTGATTCCTCAACCATCTTGGCTTCAGTAGAGTCTCCTAATTGTATTTAGTCCTGCTCAGTACTGTTTGGGGATAGTCCAAAGAATATCTGTTTTTCATCAGGTAACGACCATTAAATTTGGCTGCATTTACTTCTAAATCTTGTTGAATGGCATATGGAACAGAAGCTAGGAAACCCTTTCTTGTAACTCTTCCATGGTTTCTGAACCTAGACCTTTCCAGAATTTTAGCTTACTACTGCAGAATTCTGAAGACAGCGGCATTTGGCAGTGAGTTCCAACGCTCTCCCCAACTTCTGATCTACTTCCCTGGGAGTATTTGTGACTGATGAGTCTTTCAGCATACCCTCGAAAGACTGGTCACCATGCATTTTTAAAACCAGCTTTTGAATTGTGAGTTTATGCCTGTGCAGCATTTGCAGTTTTTGCTTGTCCTTCTCCTGAACTAAATAAAAATACTAGCCAGTCAAAAATTCTCCTTCATGTCATAAAATTCACTCCACCACTCCTTATTCTGAGTTAAAATCCTAGTGTGTTAAGGTCTAGTCATAAATATTCCAGGGTCATTTTTTTTTTCCTGTATGACAACATCCAAGCAAAGTAATGATGATTGTATCTATTATACATGATATTTTCCCTAAAGCCAAATTCTCATCATCTCTTTAAAGAGGTGAAGGAGTTCCAAACCACCAGGACCCATTCCACTGAGAGGGTTTATGACAAACAAATCAATGATGGAAATCACATTAGGTCTTCATTTATTTATTCAGTTATCAGTTACGGAACACCTGTTTGGTTCCAGGCATAAAGTTAAGGCTGAGGATACAGAGACAGATGAGACATAAATTCCTGTCGTCAAGGAATTTGCTGTCTACTGTGAGGGAAGGGCCCAGTAAATACCACAGGACCTTGAAATGTTTGAGGCACACAGCAGACGAAACCTATTAGTTTAGGCCAAATATTAAACCTACTAACCTGAAGTCCATTTTGGTTAGGATTGTCAATTTTCTATTAACTACGGTGTTCTAAAAATTGTCCCTTCAAGGCTGAAGTTCTTGTCATTTTACAGAGAAACAAATACAAAACAGAAATTTCACTAGGAACATTTAAAAGAAGGTGATCCATTTCTAAAAGAAGTGAGCTACAAAAAACAAACAAGGAACCTGGTTACATCCTATGAGTTGAACTCAATCTGAGAGTTGTGTTGTTGCTGTTACTGTTGTTCCTTGCACCCTCTCTTACTCAATATAGTGCTTCACGGAGCCTAGCAATTCTCCTTTCAGCCATGTTGCAGCGCTGTCTCTCTCTCAAATGACATGGCCACCATTCAATCACCAATAACACTTGTTATTCAAGCAGGTTTCCAGGGTTTTGTTCCCCCCTCCCGTAATGTTGTGGCAGAGATAATTGGCATGAAATATTTCTCATTTGCAAACATCAACAGCTTCACCCTGACTAATAAGTAAAATCCAATTCATTTAACCTGATATGCAAGGTTTCTACCACTATCTCATAGATCCAAACTGGACTATGTCTTCCTCCAATATTCACACTGTACCCAATCCATTCCACTTATCTGTCTCACCCATCCTTCAAAGCTCAATTCAGGGAAGCTGCGATGGCTCAGCGGATTAAGCACTCACTTTGCAGCCCCAGAACCCAAGGATCGAATCCTGGGCCCAGCCCATGCAGACCCATATGCTGAACTGGGGTGTGTCCCCAGTTCACTTCTTGCCAGGGCCTATGCAGGAGGCTCCTGGGCCCAGTTCCTGCCCTACGCAGCCCTGTGCCCACCTGTGGAGTGAAACTATATGAAAAACTAATGCTGTCAACTATGGAGACTGCTCTGGGCCCTCCCCCTTCTCTCTATATCTCTCTATCTGTCTCTCTGTCTGTCAAAAAACAATAAAAATAAATCTTAAAAAAAAAAAAAGAAAGCTCAGTCACGTTCTTTAATACATATCTAAAAACGAACCTCATTGAACCATACTACTTGCTTTTCCACTTGTAGGAACATTAGACCTATATAGCTATACAGATACATGTATCAAACTTGCCTTGTAAGAGATTTATCCTTTATGATGCATTTTTTGGTGGTTAAAGAAGAACCTTTTAAGAATTCTTAAAACTGTGCAGCTGCAACCACGCAATAGAATGATAACTCATGCCAGAGCTCAGGTCATCCCTCTATAACTCAGGTTAATCTGTTCTGCTTCAATCCATAAATTTTAAACTAGCTACTAATAAAATTCAGTTCTCTAGAACTTTGTATCTTAGGTCCTAAAAAGAATGTTGAAGTTCTGACAATGACACAGCATCCCAACCATCAATTCTTATTGAAAGAGATTTTCATTAAGATGAAAATCTTTTGCATCTTTTGCACCGAGTCCTGCTTTGGTGTTGACCTTGGCTGTTTCCAAATGCATTTCACATCTTGCAAATAAGTCCCTTCTATTACCTCTTACACAGTTCAACAAGTCGATTCCGAATTCAACACAGATGTCACACTGCTTTATTTATCAATATTAGATAATTCTTCCTGTCATATTGAAGCATTTTGAGGAAAGCTACCTATCCTTTATCTCCACTCTGAATGTCAAGGTTATCAGAATTAGTTCCAGATACAGTTGTTATAAAGCCACATTCAACTGAAGAAATAAATGTAAAGGATTTTAAGGATGTAGACAATAGTCCATCACTAATTCATACACGTATCTCAAAGACCAAATATTATTAATCTTAGAGAAAGTTGTTTTACCTTTTTTTCCCTCTTAAAGTTGTCCATCATACTATTTGGTGTTCCTTTTAGAGCACTTGTAACACAGAGAGTATGCACGTCAAGAGTTTAAAAAGCATACCACCAGCCAAATCTGAAATTACTGTCTTTCTGGTGGAGGAAAGAAGCCACAAACATGTACCAGAAAAACAAGAACTTCTATCTCTTTTAATGTGAATTCCCTGCTAGAACAAAATTTATTAGATGTCTCTAAATTTTCTACGTTACTGAAATTCTATTCTATCAGATTCAATTCAAAATAAATATGCACTGCTGCTTAGAAATCCTTTTCTTAGGAGATAACCAAAATAGTACACATACCTTTGATTGGCCATTGTTCAGGAGAATGTCTTTCATTTTGTTAGGTCCAAGCAAAAATGACCAATGCTTCCTGCTGGTATCTACTTCATTTGCTCTCTTCCTAGAACTACACTTCCTCTCTGCCCAAGGCTTCAATCATTTGCTCTTTCTCATTCTGTTTTCCAGTCTAAAATTGACCCCAGCTTGCAGTAAAGTACCACATGTTATCACTTTAGAAGTGAAATTTTTGGTTTCAATAGCCTAAAATCCCCATAACAGAGTTGGTTGGGATCCCACAGACCAGACATATTCTGGATTTCCCCAAAGATCAACTAACCCTTCGGTTCACATGATAAAAGTGAGAGGACAGACTTTTATAGGGGATTTTTAATACTTTTAAAGATACTCACAATGATCAATTAGACTACCAAAAAAATAAAAAATAAAAAATCTTAACTTCCAGCATGAATCTAATCCACATTTAGCAGTTGAAAGTCAGAAAATATATTTAAGTAACAAGTTAAATTATATGTAACATAAAAAAAATGGATAAAACAAAACTACTAAATACAAACTATACTTCACTGAGGACAAATGTATTTTATTTTTAAAATGTTATGTCACATACAAAATTAAACACAGCAAACATACAGCTAATCAAAAGTTCTGTCCTTCGGAAACTATGACATCAAGTCATTGATGTCCATATCTAAATAATGAAAAGTTACTTTCATTCTCAATAGGTGACAAGATTTGTGGCCCTCACTATGGGTATGTAAGGATTTCTACTTAAAATTTCTATTTTAGGGGTTTGTAAAAGCTATAAAAATTCTCTCCAAGCTAAAACGTGGCAAACAAGAACTCAGCATGAGGACATTTAATTTTTTTTTTAGCCTAAATTTAAAAACAGTATGTTCATGTACTTTTTTAAGCAAAAGACAAAAAAGGAGAGAATTTTTGAGGTTTTAGTTGCCCTTTTTAAAAAAATCTGCATTCCTCAGGAACTAGTCTATTTTTAAAAATGGAAATTTGTAGACTATAAATTCAAATTTTGGTCATCTTTTTTTATGAATTCCACATAAATTTGCATCATCTAAAATGGACCTTACATGAAGGCAAGAAATTCATTGTTCTCAAAAATATTGTTTCCAGAAATAACTATATCATCCTTCCCTCCAAAACAGCTTTAAAAGATAGATGCATCACTTTGTTTTTTCTGAGCTAAAGAAGCTATTTTCATGAGTGAAAAAGTTCAATGAATCAACAACGTATTTTGTCAGAGAATACTATATTTTCTATCTCTGCCTCAACACACACACACACGTTTTTTATATTACATTATTATATATATTATGTGTATATATACACACACACATATATTCTATATGCATGTATATTTATGAAAATTTTATTTATTTGCCATTATCTACCGTAGCATTACATTTTTGGTCAAAATTTAGCTCATTTAATTTCTGTGTGCCTATTTTAAATTCCTAAATATATTCATAGTAAAGTAAGGTTAGTGTACACATACTTACAAAAATACATATATCTTAAATATATGCCCTAATAAGATTGGTCTCGTATTGCATCATTCACATCTCAATACACATAAAAATTTTAATTATTGTTTCATCTCAAAAATTATCTAATTACTCTGCTCCAAATATTATTATGGAGAAAGAGAACAACACACACACACAATAAGAATAAAGTATGGATCTTGTTTTTAAGATGCCCATAATTTAGTTGTGGATCTAGACACATCAAATGTGAATACTGTATCCATATTCTATTATACAAAATCCCTATGATTTTTTTTTTTCATAAGTGGTGTTCGCCATAGGCCTATTTCCTTTCTGCCACACTTAGGATATTGATATATTAAATACTACCCTACAATCTCATTTTAGAACACTGTCATCACCCCAAAACATTCCCTCATGCCCACTGTGGTCCTCTTTCTACAATTAGTCAATCCTGCTAACACAGTCACCCTTACTTGCCTACCCTAGAATGCACCTTCATTCCCTTTCAGAGATATTTCTGCCTTTCGGACTACATTACCTGAGTCTGGAATTCTAAAACCTAAAGTCTATTTTTCCTGTCTGAGCTCTCTCTAATCATCGCTCTTTTAATGGATCTGCACGTCACTCCATAGTCTGAACCACAGAGGGCCTGCTTTCACCTCCTGTCCCAAGCCCTGCAAGTTGGCTCTTGCTCCAGTTATCCAAACCCCAGTGTTCGCAAAAGTGCAAGGCTCACACCTCAACACCTCCTCTTTGGAACTGCAATCTCAGTTGGTTCACAATTGCCACTTAACTCCTACTTATACTAGAAGCTGGTAGAAAATAGATGCTATGAAGAATTAAAGTGGATGGAAAGATCAATGTCTAAAGAACTTCGAAACAAGGAAAGGAGGTGAACATGTTAAATACAAATCAAAAGCATTATTATTTTGATGTAAAAATGAAACAGAAAATCAGAGTGAAAATGTTATCTTTAGCACTTCAAAGGTCTTCCTGGAAAATACAGGAGTAGGTGTAATGAGTGTTTTGAATTTGTTTTTATTAGATAAAAGTATATGTTTAAAGAGAAACCCCTCTTCCCTTCTCTTTTATCCTATGATCTACTCCCAAGCTGTTAGCACTTGTAATAATTTCTTCCACGTAATTATTTTTTAAATTGACTTAAATTATGTTATCATTATTTTATACAACAATTTGAGTTTATGATACTGATGCTATTTTTCATTCATAAATATTACAGTTTAAGTTTGTAGTTAACCATTACATGCCACAATTAAAAATACATCACACTTGAGCCTTTCAAATAAACATAAGACATACAAAAAACAGTTCAGGGGGCAAAATTACTTCTCAGGATAGGATAGGAAGTAACCGACTCAATTAATGTCCACTGTTCTAATGCATGACTTCTACCATCACAAGATCTTTGTAGTGCCACATCTCAATCCTAATATAAGACAAACAGGACATATTGTGATGTTGTTTTTTTAATGTGTTTCTCTTATGACAAAGACTACTAAGCATCCAAGGCCAGAAGGACCCTACAGAGTTGATTAAGTATGCACTTGAGATAATTAAGGTGGTACATTAGAAACGTCTTTTGGGGACTCAGAGCAACAAAGTAACTTTTCCAGGGCCAATGAGTGCAATGTAGAGAATCACAGCTAGAATACAAAAACATTTCTTCAGTGTCCAAACTCTCTGACTCTACATTGCCTAAATATTACTAAGCTCTTGATGTTATCATACCTGTGACAGGCATCTTATAAAAGCCAAGGAGATCTGATTTCCTCATTACTAAACTCCTCTTTGGATCATTATTCAAATAGATTCAGAAACTTAATGCAATCCTACTAATAAGTATAGTTAAAAAGTTAGAATTAGCACACCCTTTTATATGGAAAGAATTTAATAATCTGCATATTACACTTATCTATGCATTTTGCCATGAAGTATACATTAAATTAATGGCAATCCCTCTTTTTCCTATAACTTTATATGTAACTAGTTTGGTATGTAGCATTAACAAAAACAGAAAACCCAGTATCTTATTTGTGTAACTGTACTAAATTAGGATATTATGCACCTTTTGATAAGCTTTGAGTATATCTTATTTACAATATATATCACATGTTTTATAATTGTAAGATATTCTAAATACTTCCGTGCATAAGGAACTAGTTTTGATTAATAAATAAATGTCAAAAAGGATTGTTCTTTCACATGATCAGTATTAATGAGGAAATGTTTGTTCTGTAATATTGTGGACTCAAGAAAGTAAAAAACAGAGCAGCTGCTTCACCTTTGATTATGCCTTAAATATCTGTATAAAGTAGGAGCTGTACAGGTTCAATGCAAGTCACCCCAAGCGATGCCTTTGTGGTATGTGATTTTGAGCTAAAGGCAACCTAAATCCTATGGGCTGAAGAGAAACTTCTCCACATGCTACCTCCTTAAATACCTAGAAGAATTTAAATTAGGAGCCTTGCCTATAATAAGGGTTATCACCAGAAATAACATCTTTGACCTATCTATACAGCAGAGCAAACTACTAATTACTGAACATCTGCTCTTCTTATTGTACAGAGCAATGCCCTTCCTCCTCTCTGAAACCCAAAGGCACTTTACCACATTCTTAACTCGGAATGCCACATCGACTTCATTTTCCTTCTCTGTCTTTGACTCTCTCATGTATGCGAAGTTTATTATTCTCTCATGTACGTGGGGTTCCCATGCGTATGTATGTAATTAAATTTGTTTATTTTCTCTGCCTCATGTAGATTTAATTATTAGACCAGCTGGAAGATCCTTGAAGGGTAGAGAAGTTTCTTCTTCGCCCACAGCAATAAAAGAGGATATACATACTTGTGCCCAGGCTGAATTTAGTTATGATGTAAAATAATGAATGCTAACTTTAGCTGGATAGACATTAAACCTCCTCTGTCAATTACCACTCATTTCTTGTTAATAAAATCCATGACAAAGTAAAAATCAATTTGAGTTCTGAGACCATTATCTTAACTCAATTTTCTCTGATTCCCTGAAAACTCTCCAAACTGTTATCAATGATATAAGTTAGGACAAACTTGGCAATCATCCTTTAAAAAAAATTAATTATTAACCCAAACATATGAGAGTACATCATAAAAGTTATCACATATACCGTTCTCTGTAGACTGACATTCATTAAGTAATTAATGAAATGGTATACAAAATGGGGTGAGGGGAGACACACACACAAACATACATAATAAATAATAGAAGAGTCATCTTTCCCTTTAGTACTTTCTGCCAATTTCAAAGTAAATAATCAGATAGAAATTTACAATTATTTTCACATAATATCAATAGACACAAATCAAATAACTGTTCATATACAGGTATATTGTATAAAGATATGTCAATCATGGACACTGCCGGCCTTTTGTAACTGTCAAGGTCATGTATCTAGTGTGTCATTCTATAACATTTTCCTATGCTTTCTCCTCAAAAACAGGGACCTTTCCATTGTATTATATGTTCATACATGTGTCCACCAAACTCATATAATAAAAATTTCATTAAAATTTCTCTTATGTATTATTTTTATAGTAATATTTTTCAACTTTCTCTTGTTCACTATTTTTTGTTGTTAAAACTCATAAATAATATTTTCTTTTTTTTTATTTTTCTTTTTTATTTTATTTAAAATTTTTTTTTAATTAATTAATTTATTTTTATTTTTGACAGAGAGAGAGAGACACAGAGACAGAGAGAGAACTAAACTGGGGGAGCTCCCAGTTCAGCATATGGTTCCGCATGGGCCAGGGCCAGGATTCGATCCCCGGTCCCTGGCGCTGCAAAGTGAGCACTTAACCCACTGAGCCATCCTGGCTTCCCCTATAAATAATATTTTCATGGGCAGTTAATTTGAGAGGAGAAAGACCAAAAAAACCAAATGTATCATGAAAAATAAACTAAATTTCAGTCATAAAGGCACACAGTGTACAAAACTATGAAGAAATATATCTTTCAGATGAATATAACTTCTTAGCAATATTCCTAGGGAGGATTTACCCTCATAAATGCTCATTAGAGTAATGCTTTGAACTTAAATTTTTAATTAACTTTGAAATCCACAATGTAAATGTGAAATATGTTGCCTTTAGACATCATGTTCCAATTAAGGAGTTGAATAAACTAAAATCTAATAAAAAGATTCTCTTTCAAGATAATTTACTTAGTGACTTCAAGTCCATTTCAATAGATGATCATTAGTTCAAAAAAAATCTGAAGAGTTGCAAATTAAAAAGTACTGGTATGTGTATTTTGTTCTTTTCAATGTATTTAAATGCACAAGAGATGTGAAGTCAACAACAAAAAAACTAAATTATTTGTCCATGAATCCAGGATACACATAAATGTTTTCTACAGTATAACTTTACATTCAAAAAGCTTTGCTTCATTCATATTATGCCAATAGCATTTATGATAATGTAAAGAGAATTAAAAACTAAAGAAAAAAAATGAGGAGTGGTATCTGAATTCTATTATTTACTAAAAGATTAAAGAAAACTTTCTAAGACAGTTCAAAAGAAAAGAAAGATCAATTATAGTGGATATAATGTTTTTCCAAAACTTTAAAATGATTATTAAATACATTTAATTTAGAATGCTTTTCAAAAAATACTTCTCGTAAAGTTCCTAACTATATTTTAGCAGGAATTCATGGCATTTCTAGTTGCCATTTGATTCCATCTAAAATACTCAACTCAGCCAAAGGGAAAACACACATCTAGATTCTAGATACTGATTCTTATACATACCTCTTCACTGTCAATATAATCATGATCATTTTGCTAATTCATCAATAGAAGAGATGGAAACACTTTAAAAAAAAACCAGTATTACTATACTTGTGTATCCTGATTGTGACTGACAGTGTTAATTACGTGAGGTTTTTATCCTGTCAGCAGTTTCAACACAATTTTCCTTAAGCTTAAACTCCAGGAATACACATATGCACACACATGTTTTGTGTACTAGGAAACTTAAGAGAAATTGACATGTGTTGTGTACTAGGAAACGTAAGAGAAAGAGTAGTAAAAGTATCAGAAGAAAGAACACAGGACTGGGTACTATCCTGGCCTATGTTCATGTTAGATCATCTACCAGCTCTTCTTCCTATAACCAGCTTTAGATTCTTGGTCTAGTCACTTACCATGTGAGATAGATGAAGTAGATGATAAGTATAGTGTATTCAGTAGTCAAAATTACTGTTTATGTAGTCCTAAAAACCCAAAAACCGAATTTTAACATATATACCTTTAAGTTGTCATTTAAAATCTTTCTCCATTAGTACTGTTATGAAAAATTATCCAATAATTTGAAATAAGATAAAATAGAAAGTAGGTCACATAGTCTTTTAATTACATATTAGGGGTTTAAAGGCTCACAAAAGATTACTTAATTACATAGGGGAATGACTTCACTATTTATGAGTAATTAAAAGCTTGGATTCTGTGAAGTTACATGTTAATTTTCATTCAAAAAAAAAAATGATAACCCAAAAGGTTAAGGTTCCATCATCCTATTGGACCATATTAACTGGTTTTGTCTCTAAGTTAGAATGTCACTCCTGGAGGACTATATAACCCAAGTTCCTTTAATTATCTTTTAAAGCAGCTTTGCCATCTTACCAACTCCCTATTAATGAGTTAAAACTAATCTTTAAATTGTTTATTCTGTAATTGTCCAAGTACGCTGTTTTACATGTTTTCAAAATTATTGTTTGATAGTTTTAAGGGTCTACTGAGTTACCCAAGTGGGCTCACCTTTTACAAAAATTCAAGAAAAAGCACTCTTTTTTGGGGGGAGGTCCCAGCAGCGAATCCCAAACAACAATAAAACTTTATATTCAATGGTTCTGTTTCTCTTTCTCATCCTAACTCTGTGTTTTTGGTTTTCCTTCTGGTTCTTGGCCAGGTTATTTGGTTCCAGTTCAGGCATGCACACAGCAAGTAAGTCACTCCCCATAGGTGACACCAATGATAGGTAATCCCATTGCTGACCATTAGGTGATCTCTAACTACTGGGTTTCTGTTCTCTGTTGGGTACAAGACAACAGAAATTTCATTTTGTTAGTTTCTTATGTTGATTTGTTTGTGCAAGAACACATTTCATACGCACATATAACAGAACAAAATTTCAAATCTCCAGGAGTGGGTTTAGTGTTTATTTACTTTTTTGTTGTTTTGTTTAGATTTGTTTGTTTTTCTATTGTTAAATTTATTGGGGTGACAATGGTTAGTCTTTTATTCTTGAACCACGGCTGAGGTTGAAGAATTGAAACCAAATGCTCTGTTTCTCTAATGAGAAAGGACTTCATCACTTGTTCTAAATTTATAATGTTTTCCTATACCTGGAGTGTATTAATAAATTATACAATAGGGTCTAAGTTAAATGAATTATGCTATGATTGCTTTAGAGTGATTTATAAACACATTCATTCTAATATTCCCAGATTCCAAGAAAATAAACTGAACCTTTCAACTTTAAATGCGCCAATATTTAAGACCAAAATTACAATCCTTATAGAATCTGTTAGTTCAGAGCATTTTCATATAATAATATTGGTCTCGGTTTCATGTCATAGAGGTATGTACTTGGATTCTGTGATGTTAAGATCATGTTGGTTTGAAAACACTACACATGTCCCCCTGCTCTTATTGATAGTAAATGCAAGTGTATGCTTTACTCTTTATAATATTTAGTTTTGTGTCCTCATGAGAAAGACAAGTTAATCTGAATTTCCTAAACTTCTTGAAAAGGTTTCTGGCTAACATTTCTTCAAAATTATGTCTAGGACCACTACAAAATAATATTAAGTGTTCAACCAAAATGTTTTTGTACCAACAATACTGTAATTACATTGTATAATTTGAAGATAAAACATAAAGAGTCAATGAATAATCTTTAGGAAACTGATGAATTTCTAAGTAATACAGGATATTAGTAAACTGATTACAAATCTATCAAAATTATACTGTTGCTGTAACTTCGGGTCCCTGTACTATAAGTATTCATCTTGTCCACTTTAAAAAAGTGAAAACTCAATGAGTGTGATGTAAAAGTTTGTGTAATGGCATTTATAAGTTTTGTAAATATGCTAAAATGATTGTGAATAAGCATTTATCAAATTATCTACCTCTTACAGCTGTCTGTGAAACAGATACTACTTAGTTTAGTTAAATGCTATAGTTAATAGGGTTGATTAAGACTTTATATAAGCAATAGTGGTAGAAAAGTTCAACTGTCTAAGCAAGTTATAAAATGTATTTTTTTGTTTGTCAAGGGGAAATAAAGTAAAAGTAGTTTTTGAGGTAAAGTGGTTGATGGATAATATGTGAAAAAGTCAAGTGAAAAATAAAATGTGAGTGTATATAATAAGTTGAATAAGGATTGAGGAAATTAATGTTATTTCATTTGGGTCAATAAGATAAGCAAATAAAAACCCTGAAAATTACTACAAAATCAAATTGGTAATCAATAAACACACAATAAGCAAAAGTACTGGACTAAATGGCATTACATGTCAAGTTTACTACAGTCAATGAAGAATTAATACCTATCCTTCTCAAACTATTCCAAAAAATTCAAGAGGAAGGAAAGATTCCAAGCTCATATTATAAGGACACCATTACCCTAACTCCAAAATAGAATAAAAACATTAAAAAGAAAGAAAGAAAATCTGACATCCCTGATTAACACAGATGCTAAAATCCTCAACAAAACATTAGCAAACCAACTTCAGAAGTACATTAAAAAGTTCATACACCATGATCAAGTGGTATTTATTCCTTGGATGCAAGGTTGATTCTCAATCCACAAATCAATTAACATGATATAACACAGAAACAAAATGAAAGATAAAAATCATAATCTTAATAGATGCAGAAAAAGTATTTGACAAAATCCAGCATCCATTTGTGATAAAAATCTTTCTCAGCACAGTAGGAAGACAGGGAAAATACCTCAACATAGTAAAGGCCAGGTACAACAAACCCAAAGCTAATATCATACTCATGGGGGAAAACTAAAAGCATTTTCCTTAAGATGAGGAACAAGACAAGGATGTCCACTTTCATCCAACATAGTATTGGAAGTTCTAGCCCCAGGAAGCAGACAAGAAAAAGAAATAAAAGGCATCCAAATTGGAAAGGAACATGTAAAACTGTCATTATCAGCAGAAGACATGATACTATATATATAGGACCCTAAAGATTCCACAAGAACAAAAAAAAAAAGAAAAACTATTAGAAGTGAGAAATGAACTCAGTAAATTATCAGGATACAAAATTAATATTCCAAACTAAGTTTCATTTTATGCACAATAATACACTATCAAAAAGAGAAATTAAGAAAATAATCCCATTTACAACTGCATCAAACAAAAACAAAAATAAACCCAAACCCAAAAAAACTAGGAATAAATTTAACCAAGGAGGTAAAAGTCGTATACTTGGAAAATTATAAGACATTAAAGAAAGCAATTGAAGAAGATACTAATAAATGGAAGCTTGTGTACTGTGCTCAAGGATAGGAAGAATTAACATCATTAAAATGGCCGTACTACCCAAAATAATCTATAGATTCAATGCAATCCCTATCAAAAAACCAGTGGCATGTTTTATAGAAGTAGAACAAATAATCTAAAAAATTTATATGGAACCAAAAAAGACCCCGAACAACCACAGCAATCTTGAAAAAGAATAACAAAATTGAAGATATCACATTACTGGTATCAAGTTAAGCTAAGGCTGACAGTATATCAAAACATCATTGTACTGGCATAAAAACAGACACACAGATCAATGAAACACAATAGAGAATCCAGAAATAAATCCATGCCTACATGGTCATTGAACAAGGAGGCAAAAACATACTTTGGGGTAAAGACAATCTACCCAATAAATGGCGTTGGGAAAACTGGACCACCTTCTTATGCCACATAACAAAATAAACTCAAAATAGTTCAAAAACTTACATGTAAGACCTGAAACCATAAAATTCCTGGAAGAAAACATAAGCAGTAAACTCTCTGACATTGCTCTTAATAATCCTATTTTTTTGATGCATCTTTTCTGGCAAGGGAAACAAACAAAAAGTAAATAAACAAATGGGACTACATAAAACTAAAATATTTTTACACAGCAAAGCAATCTACAAACAAACTGAAAAGACAGCCTACTGAATGGGAGAAGATATTTACCAATGATACATCTACTAAGGGGTTAATATCCAAAATTATTTATAGAGAACTCACATAACTCAACATCAAAAAAACAAACAATTCAATTAAAAAACAGGCAGAAAACCTGAACAGACTTTTCTCCAAAGAGGACGTAAAGATGCCCAACAGACTTATGAAAAGATGTTTTGTGTCACTAATGATCAGAGAAATGCAAATTAAAATCAAAATGAGATAACACTTCACACCTGTCATAAAGCTATCATCAATAATTCACCCATCAAGTGTTGACAAAAATGTGGAGAAAAGGGAACCCTTATGCACTGTTGGTGGGACTGTAATTTGGTGCAGTCATTATAGGAAACAGGTGGAAGTTCCTCAAAAATTAAAGAGAACTAACTACCTTATGACCCAGCAATTCCACTTCTGAGTATTTATCCAAAGAAATCCAAAACACTAATTCAAAAAAGATATGCACACCTCTATGTTTACTACAGCACTATTTACAATGGGCAAGATATGGAAGCAATCCAAGTGCCAGGAACAGATGATTGGATAAAGAAGATGGGGTGCTTGTATACAATGGAATATTACCCTGCCATAGAAAAGAATGAATCTTATCATTTGTGGCAACATGGAAAGACCCACAGGCCACACGCAGCCTAGAACAGCTTTGAATGCAGCCCAATATAAATCCATAAACTTTCTTAAACCATCACGAGATAATTCTGCAATTTTTTTTTTTTAGCTCATCAGTTATTGTTAGTGTATTTTATGTGTGGCCCAAGACAATTTTTCCTCTTTAAATGTAACCCAGGAAAGTCAAAGGTTGGACACCCCTGACCTAGAGGGTATTAAGTGAAATAAGTCAGACTGTTAAAGACAAATGCCATTGAATCTCACTTATATGTTGAATCTAAACAACAAAATAAATGAACAAACAAAATAGAAACAGACTCATAGTTAAAGAGAATAATCTGATGGTTGTCAGAGGGGAAGGGAATTGGGTAGCTGGGTGAAAAACATTGAGGGATTAAGAAATACCAATTGGGAGTTACAAAACAGTCAGGAGGATGAAAAGTACAGCATAGAGAATATAGTCAATAATATAGTAATAACTATTAATATGTATAGTGCAATGTGGGTAACCAGACTATTCAGGGGATCACTACATAAATTATATAAATATCTAACCACTATGCTGTACACCTGAAACTAATATAATACAAAATAATACTGGATGTCAACAGTAACTGAACAAAATAAATAATTAAAAAATCAGAGTATTTGGCCTTAAGCAGGTCATTTTATAGTCTGTTCTTCGGCAATAACTGGCAAATGCTGATGAACAACAGAACTGTTTCATAGCATAAAATTCTCTTAATACATTAGTTTTGGATGCATTTTCTTCTTTATTTCTAAGAATAAAGTTAGAAAAGACACATGCCATTTGTACTATTATCAACTCTTCCAAATAAAAATAGGTAGCAAACAAACAACAGAAAAAAAGTTCTAAAACAATATAAAAATGGCATTAAAATGTTCACATAAATAAATAATAATAATGGTGCACAAATGCAATTAACTAACACCCAAAAACTACCTTAATATCTGTCAACAAAATTTTACTGATGCAGACCAGTGATCAAGGATGCTTATAGCTTTCAGTAACCCTACAACAGTGGTTATAAATCTATTTCAGAATTTGGAATTTTTCTAACTTTTATGAAGACTTTAGTATGATTGCTAATGAAAGAGAGTCTTAAGTTCAATAACTCTGTCCTTTAAAAGTATTTTTTTGACCAGTATATAGAAACTCATCTATTAAAGACAAAATGTACTCCAACTTTTTTGAAAGCATTGGAAGTATTTTATCTGAGCATTAAATCTTTTCAATTTTAACAGAAATTGAGTATTAAGGACAGTTTTCTAGTTAGGTATTTTGGTGTACTCTGCATTCAGTGATGTGTAGTCAGTTCTCTCCATATATACATGGGCTGCCTGTACACAGTAAAATTTTTCCATAAAACACAGAAAGCTTGTATGACAAAAACACTATTAACTCTATGCCCTACAAACTGAATTTGAGTACAATTTTAATTGACTTGTAATATGAAATACAGTAAAGATTCATCTACAATATTAGTAAGAAGCCAGGAAAGCAGAATCTATACCTCAACAGGCTCACACACTGTTCCCATATCGCTAAGATTATGCTCATAAGCACAAGCCCATTAAGCTAGCGTAGAAGACATTTCCTCTTTTATAAATGGTGGTGGTGGGATGGCTAACAGGTAACAGGAATAAACAATGGGAACACATTTTTGTAGGTTAATAGGTATAATGGTAATACTTAATCAGTCTGATTACGTGATGGATTCCGAGAAACCATAGCTTTCAGTTTTGTTAATAACCTTAGTAGTGTGAAACTGTGGGTAGAAGCTTCTGGATGCAGAAAAATGTCAAACAGTACCAATTGTTCTTTTTAAGTTGTCTTCACATTTATTTTCAAACTGATGTCAAGAACAGGTGCTATGAACTTATATGTAATGGACCTATTATGTCATATATCAATCTCACAGTACCCATGAAAAAATAATTTAACTAAATATGAAAATTTTTAAAAGCCAGTAATTTGTGCTTTCTATAAATACATAAAAAAGAGATTGTGGGAGTTGACCATTATAAATAATAACTTACTTCATTTAAATTGCATAAATTATTACCAACAGTAACATCTGTGAAAGTCATTCATCTACACAATAAGTACGGGACAACTTCTATTTGCCACATTTTATAATTTGTTTTTTAGCCCAGCATAATTTATTACAATGCATTAGCTCATTTTTAAGTTTGTTATTTATAGTTCAAGGTTATAAATAGAAATTATTTTTTTGTTTCTTTTTGTATGAAAAATAAAATTCAGAGAAGTTAAGCTGTCTGCAGTTGACTTCAAAGCTCTCTCTTTTTACTACAAAGTTAGAGAGTACTGGGGGGTGGAGGGAAAACATTTGTTCGTTCATCCACAAAATGAATTGGGCTCTTGTAATATTCTATTAATTATGCTAATCCCTGGCGCCATAATACACCCAACACGGTTCCTGGCTTGATGGAGCTTACAGTTTCCTTTGAACAACAGTCCTTTTAAGGTATTATCACTAGAGGAGAGGTTTCACGCTGGCAGGTAAGTGGTAAACCAAGTTCCCCGATAAAAAGGAACATACAATAAAGGGAGATAATTGATAGTGAAAGATCTAAAAGAAGAAAGAAAAGGAAAGCAAATGATATAATGGGAAGGAAGAACTCTGAATTTCTGAACTAAATCATGATACAAGTATGACAAGTGTAAGCCAAATCAAGAGGCAGCATACATACTTTGTTTCTCAAAGTTGATTAAAAGGTTGTGAGATGTATCTGAGACTAATTGAGATTAGATTTCATGAAACTATTATGTTGTTTTAATTTGAGATCAAAATATTTGATTAATTCAATAGCCCTGACATGCAATAGAAACAATGGTAATAAAGATTAATTTTCTAAAGTTTTGCTCTGCAGTATGGTAGCTCCTAGTCATACGAGGCTATTTAAATTTAAAACTGTGTGATAGCCACATGTGACCAGTGGCTACCATATTTGGACAGCACAGATTACAGAAAATGTCTAACATCACAAAGCTTTATTGGAGAATACAGATAGAATGAAATGCACTAAGGTTTAAAGGCGTTAAAGTAGTGGAATTAGGACTTTATCTGTTGTGTATCAGTAAGAAATATAACTTAGTAACAACAATGACAACTGTCTGTTCAGCAATTCTTTCACCTAAAATGGTTATGGTGCCCCCTGCAGAATACATACTGAGAAAGAATGTAGGGTAGGGACTTATTTGTAAAGACTTTGTTCACTCAGGACAGAAAAGAGTATCAGGTTAAATCAGGTTAAAATGGAAATACTTAAAATATTCAAGAAACTTCTGGGTCATTCAGTTTACACTGGTAATGCTATAAATGGATCCTATTTGGGTCTGTTTTTCTATAACCTGAAGATGTTTGAACCAGTAGAGTCAAGCACCAGTGTTATCATCTTTCAACATCCTAAATCTTGTTTGTCTGTGTTCTATTTTCCAACTATCCACTACTTCTATCATTTGGAAAAAGACAGAAAGCGTTAGAAAGAGGTTCACAAAGTGAATTTTGAGAATGAAAGAGAAGAGAGATAACATGCCCAAGGACTAGAAATTTAAAAATAATAAAATCAGAATTAAAAGTCACAAATTCATGCCTCACTTAGAAGGCAATAAACTGTGTGCTAAAGACAAAACATTAGTTCTAGTACATTAGAAAAGGAAGCCCAGATTGCCCTGCCTTAAATTATGTGGCAAAGAACCAGCCTATTTGTTTCTAGTAGCAATAAATTAACTACTCACATAAGGATTAATTGCAAAATTGACCCTTGAAACACTGCCCAGTAGCCCAATTTTGAACGATAACTCACATTTGGTCTTCTACCAAGAAATTTTTAGAAGAGACGATCTGAATGGTTCAATTAATAGGAGAGAGATTCTGGTGTGAGGCTTCCTTTTATAAAAATTTCCAGCTACCTATCTATGATTCAAAGTGGTTGTTTGATGTTTTTCCCAAGGGTCTCTCACTTTTTGGAAATATATGAAGACTGTGCATTTTGTATCCAAGTATTACAGAGGATAACGGGTTTCCGAGTAAATCAGAACTTTTATTACTTGGGGGTACAAGAGTTTGATGAGAAAGTCTTTATCATGAAGATTTCAACCATCAGCCATTTTTTTTTTTTTCATTCTGACTCAGATTTCTTGTTAATTTTTAGCAGCCATTTAAATCTTTATTTTCTGGGGATGCCAGAATGACTCCGCTGGTTGAGTGCTCATCTTGCAGCCCCGGGATCTGAGGATCAAGTCCCAGCCCCGGCCCATTCAGACCCAAATGCCAAGGTGAGCTTCCCATGTGGGAAGTCCCTGGTTCCACTCCCGCACCAGGTGAGCTTCCCACATAGGAGTTGAACCTACTGAGGAAGGCTCCCAACCCATTTCCTGCCCTGAACAGCTCCCACCTACCTGTGTAATAAAACTATATTGACAACTGATGACGTGTAACTGTGGAGACTACTCTGGGCCCTCCCACTTCTTTCTCTCTCTGTCAAAAATCATAAAAATAAATCTTAAAAAAAAAAAGACTTTATTCCCTAATCTTTCATCTCCCAAAGAAATGTGTGCTCTTCATAAGAATGACATAATTTAGGTAAGTTCATCACCATCTATTTTTCAGATATGCAAAATTAAATTTAATGTAAACAGTAAACTAATCCAAAGTGTGTGAAGCTTTGTTCACTGTTGAAATTAGAAAAAAATGAATGTTTAAGAATTATACTTTTCTGACAATCGAACCAATGAGGCTTTCAATTGCCCTACATCTTCCATGCTGAGTTCTTATATAAATAATAATAATAATAATAATAGAGAAAAATTATTAATATTTGGAAGAAAGAAAAATTCAGTGGCAGGCTTGAAACAAACAGAATAAAAGAACAGTTATAATTCTCCACTCACTCCTGCACTTCATTTCTAATGCACTAATGGGCAATTTATAATAAAACTGAAAACTATGTGAGGTAAAGGTCCCATTCATTAGCGAATTATACCTTCACTTGAAAATGGTCCTGAAAAGTCAACTTAAAAAAAAAGAAAAGAAAAAACACAGTTAATAGATGAAGAGATATTTATCTCCCAAACACTCAAGATAATTAAACATTAAAAAAAGAAGCCATTCTGGTATTTTATTTCAGCTGACATTACCTTCTTAGAGCTAACAGAATTGAGATAAACTGCTCCCTATACATAAAAATCAAATGGTTACTGTTATCCATTCTCAAATTGTCAAATCTGATGACGGTACCAAAAGTTAGCAGCTTCCTACTCCTGCGCCGGGTAGCCATCTCAGATTTCAATGGTTAGGTAAAAGTGGAAAATATCAAAGCATAATTAATTACGTACTTGTTTGGATACCCCAAATGGATCAGTTTAA
>PVKE010007488.1:0-50515 GCA_004027555.1 Craseonycteris thonglongyai
TCTCTCTCTCTCTCTCTCTCTCTCTCTCTCTCTCTCTCTCTCTCTCTCTCCCCCCCCCCTTCATTCTTTTCTCTCCCCTCCTCCCCTCCTCCCTCCCTCCCACCTCCTCTTTTCACCTCTCCTGTTTGGTTCTCTATGCTTCTCCAAAAATAATGTGTTCATTTTTTATTGCTACATCACAAATGACCAGAAACCCCATGGCTTGAATCAACACAAGTTCATTATTTCACCGTACCCTGAGGTCAGGAGTTTGAATGTGAGTTAACGGGGTCCTCCGCCAGGGTCTCACCAGGCTGAGGCACGGTGTCAGCAGGGGGCTGAGGGTACACCATAAAGCTCGGGGCTCATTGGCTGAATTCAGTGCTTGCAGTTGTAGAAATAAAGGCAGCTGGATTCTTCAATGCTCGCAGAAGAACCTCTCTCATCCTTCTCATCTCAGCTTTCAGGAAGCACCTGAGGGGAAAGACCAGCACAGTCACCTAACCAGGAACCTTAATCACATCAGCTAATTCGTGTCTCCTTTATCATACAATGCAGTCTACTCCTAGAAGAGAAATCCATCATAGCCTCAATCCATCCACACCCCACACTCAAAAAGGAGGTGGATATACAAGGCATATACTGCAGGGAAAGGCAGTCTTTGGGGCCATCTCAGAATTCTGCCTGTCACTAGACAAATGGCCAAAAGTGGCCCCAAACATCCAGCTCTAATTCCAATAAAAAACTAGCAGAGTGTGACCATTTCAAAATGAATTTTATATTTCTGGGAGTAAGACTAAATGATTGAAGTAGAATCTGGTGAGATCTACATAATATCTATGGCTTGTGGGATTGAGTAATATATTATAAATCTGGTTGCCAGAGTGCTCAAAATAGAAGGGGTACACAGTAATTAAATAATAGGGAGACTGAGAAACAGGGACCAGTGAGGGGAAAATAAGCAAAAAATAAAATTAAAATATCAAAAAATACATTGTTTTCAAGGGAAGGGCATAAGAAGTTGAGTAAAATGTTTCTTAGGCTTTATAATTAGACTTAAGATAGTGATATAAAGTATTAAATGTACTTGTAATCGTGTTAGAATCAATATTTCTGTGACACTAAGCAACACTTGACTGCCTGTAAACGTATATATCTTCCTGAATTCATGGTCATTCTCCCCTGAACTTTGCATTTTTTTCTTTATTGTGAATTAAAGCCATAGCACTACTCACCATCTATCTACCATAATCTAAATGAGTACCGGTATTTAAACTTTAGTATGCATTACACACAGCCTACACCATGAATCTATTAAGACAGAACATAGGTCATAATGGGTATCTTTTAATAACAGTCTTTTCAGATTATTTTTTTCTCTGCATAAATTTCTAGAATTTTTTTTGAACACATATAATACCTAGAGGAAGTACTGTAGAACTGTACACCTGGAACCTATGTAGTTTTTACTAACCAGTGTCACCCTAATAAATTTAACAATAAAAGAAAAACTTTCAAGTTTTGATAAACTGCTTTCCACTATCCAAATATTTGTTGTACCTTGTATCCAAAATACAGGAGAAGGGAATATAGCCAAACTATAATAGCATTTCCATTTCAGAAGCTGGAAAGGAGAAATCTGATAGAATAGCAGCAGCACATATTGATCATTGGTTAAGATATTTATATTCTAGAGGGAGAAACAATGAGATAAGTGATGGAGCCAGGGATTCTCATGGGCCTCATTGTGTTGACACAACCGTTTGTTTGGGGGATGGTTTTGTCAGTCAGCAAATCTGGTTGCTCTGGGTTTTGACAGCTGATACAAATGTCCCTTGCCTAATTTGTCTGTCGGGGAATAGGGGCAGTAACACCAAGGTTTTGTATCCGGTAGTTTTCATCTAGTATTGACATTCTTTGTACTATGAACTAGCTTAGTAATGGTGTGAATAGTTAAGACTCTCTGGTCTCTTGGTTTGAGTTAAGCAAAGTTCAGTTCCATAATAGTTCGGAATTTTTCCAGTTTTATTGAGATGTAATTGGCATGTTGTATTTATATATCTCAAAATGATTATCACAATAAGGTTAGTTTGTTAACACCAATCACCTCACATAATTACAAATATTTTTCCTTGTGATAAGAACTTTTGTGATCTAAGTTCTTAGCGACTTTCAGTATTTGGGGTGATTATTTTTTAATGCAATAGAAACCACATAGTACATGGAAACTTCTTTTAGTGATTCTTAATAACTTTATTCTAGGTATTGGTTCCCAAGAGATGATGGTACATGTACCTCCCAGGGGTGCACACTGGGCTGTTCAGGGGTTTGCAAAAAATAATCAGTAAAAATATTTAACTAGGTCACAACAATTATAAAATTAAATCTCTGGTTTATACTTTTAGTGTAGTAATGTTTTCCCTAAACTGTTACTTCATTTCCACTATTTTACATTAAGATAGGCACTGAAAGAAGTGTCAGTATTTAAAAACAGTTGTTTTAAAAACATGGGGTGTAATTTATAGAACTGAGCTCAAAAATGATACACAATGGACAAAGATTGGGAACCACTGCTCTAGAGATCTATATGAAAAACAATTAGCTAGACCAGAGTTTATATTATAAAATAGCCTTGTACAAGGCAGAGTGGTAGAATGGGCTTTAATAATAGACTGTGAATTATCTTCACATCCTGTATGGAGAGTCCAACAGTTACAAAATGTGTGTGGGTGCCTATTACTTCATGTTTCTACCACTTCTCCTGACCATCCCGACGTATCATTCTCAGATTTCAATCACTTTCAGTCAGGAATCACCATGTGCGACAGAAACAAGTAGAAGAGGATTTAGTCACTTCAATTCAGCAAGGCGATGTTTAATTTTGTGCTAATCTACCAGGTCGTGGAAAGCCTAGCAGTTGTTGCTCAAAGTGGGAGGGAAATCAAGTCCATCTCTAATACCAGGCAAATTCCTTAACACTCTACCTCAGTTTGTGCAGATTTACAAAAGGAGTATTAAAATCTACCTCTTTGAATTTTTGTAAAAATTAAGACAATGCATATAAATTACTTGGCTCCCAGGAATCCTGCATGTAAACTACCATTATTATTATAATTACCAATCTGCACCTCAGTAATTTCAGGGCATTGATCTGCTTTTTTCACTTTCTACTTCCAGCCAAAGGAAGGAGCTTTGAATTTCAGTTGGATTCTTTTCTACTATGTGGAAATCCAATGAAAACAATTTGATTATAATTGCCTTGTAAGTCTCTGAACGTGTTGTTTTATGAGGGCATATCACCTGGGTGGCAAAGGCTGTAGAAAATCAGTTTCATATGCCAGAAAAGCGTTATCTTCTCTCTGCTCCTTATGGTTCTGAGGAGAGTTGCTGGCCATCTCAGGCTTTGGATCAAGTACTGAGTTAGTAATGACTTCGATGGAAGGAAAACTCGATCTTGCTTAAATGAAAGATAGGAACTTATTACAACCTACAGAGCCCAACCATGAGAAGCATTTCTGTTACCATACAATTAGTTCAAGATTCAAAAATAAAATAAGAAACAGGAAAACTGGAAGTTAGTACTTATGTCTCTTAGACCAAGAATATGCGGCCCAGGATGGCTTTGAATGTGGCCCAACACAAATTCATAAACATTCTTAAAGTATTAGAAGAAGTGTTTTTTTATTGTTTTTTTTTTGTTGTTGTTGTTTTGGTGGTTGTTTTTTTTGCGGTTCTTTTAGTTCATCGGTTATTGTTAGTGTTATTGTATTTTATGTGTGGTTCAAGACAATTCTTTTTCTTTCAATGTGATCCAGGGAAGCCAAAAGGTTGGACACCCCTGTCTGAGACTATCCCTTAGAAATCAAATGCTTTCTCCATTCTGTGTCTCTCTCAGTTCACTTGGTTCTCTACTCTTTCTCCCTAATAATATTCTTGGCCTACTTAGGATAAAGGCTAAGCTGCTTTTTCAAAATAAATAAATAAAAAGGCCCAAAGTAAGGAGCTTAAAAAAATAGAATTTTTTTTCAGATAGAAAAGTCCCAAAGTAAGCAGCCCAAGTTGGCAATCAGTTGGAAACCTAGATTCTTTCTAAATTCTAATTTTTCTATACCCTCTGATTTTGTCTTCTGTAGTTCAGGTTGTACTATATGTATTTTTACGTTTCAGCACTTTGGAATGCATGGAAGCATGGGGTTACGTAACGACCTAAAACAAAGACATATATTTCTGTGGTGAGAATTTAGTCTGCCACCACATCTGACTCAGGGAGGTTGAAAAATACTTAAGCTGCCTTGTAAAGGTTAGTCCTTTCTACCTTAATATCTGGGACTCTCAAAGTCATTTTCTATTCCTCAATTTATTTGTCCTAATTTCAAGAAACCAGAGTAACTGACTGAGGTCTTAGAATGCCATTTCTAAATGTTCATGCCAGAGAACTAAGTGGATTACTCTTGATCCAAAAAGTTATAAACAGAGATAAGAAATATAAAATAAACACAGTTTTGATATCCCTATCTAAAGTCTGAGTGATTCAGTGGAAGAAGTAAGAAGTTAAACAGATAATCCAATGATTATTAACTACCTGTGAATTAGAATTTTAATTTGTGAAGCTAACATAATGATCACATCAAACCAGGATAATACACTCACCAACAGTAAACTACACACAAAACAATTTAGTTGATGGAAATGTTTCATCTACAATACTAACTGAATTTTGAGAGATACTTCAACTGTAAAACACCATGGTCAAGTACAGTTCACATTATAAACTTACAGGTATTTTATAGAAGGACTTTTTATTTTTATTGTTTTTTGTTTTATTTTGTTTGATAGACAGAGAGACAGAGAGAAGCAGGAGGGCCCAGAGCAGTCTCCATAGTTGTATGTCATCATTTTTTACATAGTTTCACTCCACAGGTGGGCACAGGGCTGTGTAAGGCAGGAACTGGCAGGGGACCTCGGCTTTGGAGGCATGCCCCTGAGAATGGGGGGCAGAACCAGCGGCCTCCCCCATGGGAATGACACCCAGGCGGGAGCCAAACCGGGGGCCTCCCACATGAGAAGGTCGCCCCATGAGAACCGAACTGGACTCCAAACCCCAGTTCAGCATATGGGTCCACACAGGCCAAGGCCGGGATACTCTCCTCTGACCCCAGAGCTATGACAAGTGTTCAACTCAGGGAGCTTTCTGAGAAGTACTTGTTATATAATTTATTTTATCAATATGTCAAAGTAGAAAAACTATTGCTACTATTTTAGTTGATGAAAGGCATTTGAGTGAATTAAACATACATTTTGCTACTTAAAACATGGCACTAAAAACAGATGGACTTACCATTATCAAGATGCCATATCTCACAATTTTTACTCTTTAAATCTTGTGATAGGCTATACATTTTTTTCTACCTCAGGAAAACCCATAGAATTAGGCTGACCAGACATATCATTTTAAATAGTACTGTCCCGTTTCAAATGGTATGTATGGTCAGTCAATATACTGACACCTTGAATTCAGCCCACTGAAACTAGGCTGACCATTACCAATTGAAAAAGGACAATACCATTGTTTTTCTTTATTTAAAAAATTTTGTTGTTGAATTTATTGGGGTGACATTGGTTGGTAACAATTACATAGTTTCCAGGTGTACAACTCTATATTACCTGTACATTGTCTATGCATTGCAATACGTTTGTTTTCTGTTTCATTAAAATGGTACGTCTGGTCCACCGCCCCACGATGCATGAGGTGGCCGTGGAATCACGGTCCATGATTCAGTCTGCTAGGACAAGAATGCCAGAGTGTCTACCCTCCTCCCACTGTGTGTGTGTGTGTGTGTAAGAGACACAGACCAAAAAAGACAAATAAGATACACAGGAGACTTTTCTGTGTGTATATAGAAAATTCTCTGGAATTTTATTAACAAGAAAAATGGAGATTTTCTTTACAAAGCTACCAAGTTTTGTTCAGATTGGTAGTACCAATGATATCTACTACTAATATTTTTACTATTCAAAACTAAAAATAAGAGAAGCTAACAATTTTGAAAATTTTAGGGCACTTCAAATACTTCATTGAATCAAAAATACAGAAGAAACTAGATTAGTGTCAACTGAAAATTCTCTTGTTTTTTTGATCTTTCACAATATCAAATAATTCCATAATTGAATGGCAAATTCTAGCGCTTAGAAATATGGTTGCAAAGTATAACTGTTTGCAGTGAGATCCTTCAAACATAAAGTATAGCACTCAGCTATTCACACATATTATTTGTTCTTATGTGGAAAAGAGTTATTGATTCATGTGTCTATTAATAAATCAGTTTTATAGTTTTGCAATCAAGGTTCAGTGAGAGTTTCTAATTCAGATTTGCTGAGATGTTAGACATGAAATATGTTTAAATCTAAACAAACAGTACAAGTCTCAACACTTGCGTTGTTACTTCTTTCAAAAGATAAAATTTTCCCTTCTATGTAACACAACCTACATTTCTGAAGCCTACGCCACATTAAAAGAACAAACATGCTTTGAAATGAACTGCTTTAGTACAAAAAAGTCGTTTTCTATTTCCAATACATCATTTTCAATCTTTGCTTTGCTAGGCATTAGCTTAGTACCTGTGTTTTAATTGTTTCCTCGTGTATTTCTAAAATGCTTAGCTAAGGACACCTTGTCAAGGAATGCCGTGATCAGTTGCTTCAAGGCCTTGTAAATAACTGCTTATGTAAGCCTACAGACAGACCATCTTTATATAGTCCTGATGCAACTATGTATATGGGGTGCTTAGTCATTATTATGTAACCGTTGAGCAATGTAGCTAGATAATGCTGATGGCATAATAAATTGTGTTTAAGAATCTGACATTAGATCGAGTGTTCTGGCTTGAAAAACACAAGTTTTGGAAACAAGTAATGAGATTTTGCTGGAGTTTCAGGATGACATGTGGAGGATATGAGGGTATTTGTTAAACCTCCAATCTCCTTCCCACAGCCTGGCAAGACCTTACCCGTGGGAGGCAAAATTTCAGTCATCACCGGTAGCCACTCATCTCCATTTAGGGAACTGGGGAAACAAGGCTACCTACACACTGAACACTCTGCCATCCCCAATTTGATGTACTCTAGTAATTACAAAAAGTTTGTTTAACATATTTAATGAATTTCTTTGAAATATATATGCCATTTTTGCCAAACATCCAACCTAGTCCTTAGAAGCATAACTTAAGTAGCTCATTTTGATGTGAATAGTGGAAATTCAATGAAAGGTTATTGACCAAGTGAGGGGAGAAGTACTTACCACCTTCTTGAAAAGATCTTTGTGGTCTTACTACTGGATTCAATAGCTTTATTATCATTTGTCTCTCTCTAATGTTTCCTACCATAATTCATTCAGCACACTATTTCCAGGTTATTCTTTCTTAATTGAAACACTTCCTATGGCACAATTGTGTTTACTAAACTTGGTGACTTTCAAAAGAAAAAAAAAACTAGTAATGTTCATTAAATTTTATATTTAATGTTCAACATACAGTATCAGAGATATGTAGATTAAAAATTAAATTTTATTCAGTAAAAATTAAGTAAGGGGAAGCCGGGATGGCTCAGCGGGTTAAGCTCTCACTTTGCAGCCCTGGGGACCGAGGATCTAATCCCAGCCCCAGCCCATGTGGACCCACATGCTGAACTGGGGAGTACTCCTCATGCAGGAGACTCCCAGTTCGGTTCTCACCCTCTCCACACCCCCAATTTGGCCCCTGGCTCGAAGGGGTATACCTTCCATGCAGAAGGCCTCCAACATAGTTCCCACCCTGCAAGGCCCCTGCCCACCTGTGTGGAACAAAACCATGTCGAAAACTGATGATGTACAACTATGGAGACATCTCTGGGCCCTCCACCTTCTATATGTCTCTCTGTCTCTATCAAAAACAATAAAATAAATTCTTTTAAAAAATTAAATAAGAGACCCTTGCTGATTGTCATTATTGGAAACATTACTAAGTAGTGATTCATTTTGATTACATTTAAGGTAAATGACAAAGCAGTCTAAGGGCAGAAGTTGTCAGAGAACCACAAAATATATTTTTTGATATCTTTTCCATTTACTGATTATAAAGGAGTAAATTTAAGTGAATGCCAATGGAAAGACAAATTCACTGAGTTTGGGAGAACTGTAGGAGGAATGATAGATCTTTGAGATTGGGAAAAATGTGTTTCATGTTAAATTTGTTCATCATCAGCTATCAAATTGGCAACTGAATATGTGAAGCTGGAATTTACTGTAAAAGAAATCGAAGTATTTGTATTCCCACATCATCAACAAATCATTATAATTTATGCCTATAAGCCTAAAGTAGAGTCCTTAGGAAGAAAGTGCAAATAAGGAGGAAGAAAGAACTGATGACAGGATCTGGGGATGCTACTTGTAGAGATTAAGAAAAGGATGTGTGGATGACAATGACAACAAGAACAGCAAAGGATTGAAAAGGGAAAGATAATTAGGAGACGGAGTCATCGTGGAATCCAAATGAAGGAAGTGTATCAAACAGAGGTTGATCCAAAATGTCAAATGCAAAAACAATAAAATAAATAAGAAAAAGGGAAAGCCGGGACGGCTCAGCGGGTTGAGCGTTCGCTTTGAAGCCCCGAGGACTGAGGATCGAATCCCGGCTCCGGCCCAGGCAGACCCACATGCTGAACTGGGGTGTGCTTCCCGAATGCAGTGAGGCCCCCAGTTCAGTTCAAAAAATAAAAATAAAATAATAAAATAAATAAAAAAACAATAAAATAAACAAAATAAAAATAAACAAAATGTCAAATGTTTCACTAGAGATTGTTACATGAAGACTATGTAACTGGATTTGAAAAGAAGGAGATACTGATGACCTTAACCAGGGTTGTTTCAATGAATTTTTTGGATAAAAAGTGAGTTAAAGTGAAAATGAAAAAGTAGACACACTAAGCTCAGAGAAATATTTCAAAAATGTTTGTACTAAATGAATAGAAATATGGAAATGTTGACTCTGGGTGATGAACACATATTGTAATATGTAGATGAAGTGCTGTAGAGTTGTACATCTGGAACTTGTGTAAAATTTTTACTAACCAATGCCATCCCAATAAATTCAACAATAAAAATAAAAGAAAGAAAGAAAGATGGAAATTTGGAAGGGAAAATTGAAAAGAAATGTGGAGGTAAAATGTTTTTGTTGTTTTGAGTTCTGATTAGTTGTTTGTTTTAAAGTGGGAACTATTGCAGCACGTATACATGTTGACAAGAATAACACAGTAGAGAAGAAATATTAACGACATAAGAAATAGGAACATTTCAGGACAAATTCCTTTTATAGCAAGGCTTTATGGGATCAAGTGAATATTTGAGAAACAGTATTGTTTGAAGTAGGAACAAAAATATTCATTAAAGGCAGAAGGTGAATATTCAAATACAGGCAGACTTCTAAGAAGATGAGACAGTTTTTTGTGGGTTTTTTTGTTTTTTCTACTTTTTTAAACTGAAGTAAGAAGCAAGATCATGAGCTGAGAATTAAGAGAAAGTGAATTGCCAAGTATGTAGAAAAATGTATTGAGTTATTATTTAGGATGGCAAATATTTGGGGATCCATAATAGAATTTTTGGAAAGTGTGGGTTTCAGTTGAAATGTGTGGCCCTAAATTTAAAGTCTGAGCAGTCAACGTGTCTGCCCAACATGTTCGATTGCTCTTAAAAAGACATAAAATAATTGCATATTTGGGAAGTCTTATAGTTGTCATTTTCCTAGGCAACAACTATGGAGGGACATAGGATTTAATGACATCTATAAAATATTTGTTATAATTATGGATCATGGAATCCAAACTGAGTTAGGAAAAAACAGAGCCTGGATTTTTAGGGTCTGGAGAAAGGCTGAATCATTACACATAAGAGATTTAGAAAACAGGGTTTTTCAGTGAGGTTGAAGACATGTTGGAATGGAATATTCAGTTGGAAGGGTACTAGAAGTTGATAAAATACTTGGAGGGTGTAAGTCAAGATTTTGAGTGAGGTGCTGTTGATGGTAGCAACATCCAGGGTTATAGCTGAAGAGTGGTGGGTAAAAATGTTATTGAAACCAAGGAGATCAAAGGTTCAGGAGCCTCAGTAGTTGGTTGGCTTGTCTTTGTGAGTTTTGGCATTAGGCAATATTCACAACAGTGCAGGAATGAAAATATGGGCTGACAGATGACTTGAACTATTGGCTTCTAAGTTACATAAGAAAAAGAGAAATAAGGACACAACAAACTTAGAACATTTGAAAGTCTACTGAATCAATGTTATACCATTAGTGTAATGTTAGTAGACCAAAGGAGAAAAATATCTCCATAGAGATTAGAATGGCATTTGATACAATTACACATATATAAATATAATACACATTTATATATACTGTCACCATTATTACATTGTCTTGAATATGCTAACTGAGACAACTAGAAATAGAAACAGAAATGAAGTATAAGTATTGGAAAGTAGAAGACAAAACTGTATACATTCAAATTTTATAATTTAACATAATACTAAATTTGAAGAAAAAATTAGGTGATTTCCATGATTCTTCTAGGGTTAATATTCTCTAATGTCTCAATAATTGTATTTCTTCTCTGGGATCTCTAGGAGGGACAATTTAAGCATGCCTGAGAAACTGGGTGCTCTTGCTTCCTGCTCTGTGCATCACCAAGGTTATATCCATTGACTAGAAGAAGCAAATACAAACACTGATGATTACATAGAATATTTGTACATGCTTACATTAACTCTCCTCACAATAATTTATTTTGCTTTTTTGCATTTAATACTATATTCTCTACAGACACCAATAGTTTTCTAAATGGTAGAAGGAACATACTTGTTTGATAGAAATAGTTTAAACCAATTTTAATAAAAGCTTAATTTAAGCTTGGCTTTCAGATTTTTCTCTCTAACAATTCAATATGCATGTATTTAAGCAATCATGATGGGAAAGAGTAGTGGATAAAGAATAAGGGTAAATGAGATATTAAATGATTGAACTAGTTTAGGTGATACTTGAGTTTCCCTCCAGCCAGAAAATATATCATCTCACTTCTTTTTTGTTCTGATAGTTTTCCTAATTTTTCACTCTCTCTTTCTTCGCAATTACATAATCTTTGTCTGATATAATAAAACAAATTTTTTAAGTCAAGATAATAGGACCACTGGTATACCCAACAAATTTTTCATAAATATAATCACCTTACACTAAAAAGTTCCCCGATATTCTGGAATCTGTGGAAAACCCAAAAGGACTGTAATAATATTTCACTGTTTGATCTATACCTCAAAGACTGAATGGATATTATTCAACAAGCCCAAGCAGACACGAATGGATTCTCTTGGAAACAAAGTGCTGGAGGCTAGCTACATCATCCCCAGCTTTATTTCCTAAATTCCTCCTTTACTGTTCTAGACTGGACACATAAATGATATATCACTTTTCTGGAATGTCAGAGAGGGTGGTGATTATAGCCAAGTAACATGTTAATCAGCAGAATGGATATGTTTGTGTCTCTACTCCCATTATTTTCTCTCTCGGTTTTTTTTTTTTTTCTCCCCCTTTTTTTTATAGTTCAAGTCTGCACATCACTGAATTTATTGTGGCCTGTGTTTCTGCCCTTCCTGATTCCATTCAGAAGCAAAACCTGTGTGTATCAGGAATCAGGAAAGCCAAACACATCATATATAGTTTAATTTAT
This sequence comes from Craseonycteris thonglongyai, assembly GCA_004027555.1. Classification (NCBI taxonomy): domain Eukaryota; kingdom Metazoa; phylum Chordata; class Mammalia; order Chiroptera; family Craseonycteridae; genus Craseonycteris; species Craseonycteris thonglongyai. The sequence goes on from PVKE010007488.1 coordinate 11,725, forward strand.
TATATGAAAAGGATTAGTCATGTCTACCACACTGAAGGATTTTTTTTCCACAAAAGTTAAATAGATTATAGTAGTAAATTTTATGATAGTAAATATATGAAATAACTACTGATTTCATATACTGTATATGTTAAACACTGTATGTGATACATAAATAAGAGAGTTTATCTTTATCTTCAGGAAGTTCTTTATCTGTTATAGCAAGACATTTACTCAAAGAAATATTAAAAAAACATGATAAATATTTTCTCTAAGAGATAAAACACAGCACTATATATTTTAGAGGTAGTATAGCTCAACTATGTGGGAACCCAGAAAATAAAAATAAGGCAAGGAAAAAGATGAGGGAAAAGAACAGTAAAATTTTGAGGAGCTGAAATGAGAGTGTATCAAGTGGTAATAAAGCACAAAGGTAGGAAATAAATAAATATACCTGGAATGCAACTAAAAACCCAGTTTCACTGAGGAGTATGGTAGGATTTGTCATTGGGGGTGGGAAAATACTAGGTATGAAAGTCCTAGAGTTCAGGCAGGAGGCTGGTATTGAATTTATTCATTAGCATTAGAAGCCAGATGGGCTACATGATTTGCAGAGCCCAGTGCAAAATAAAAATATACAGTCCCTTGTTAAAGTATTATTCATAATTTCAATACAGTTATAGTTAGAGTATTAAACCAAATGTAGGCTCTTCTAAGCATGGGGCCCTGTAGGATTGTGTAGTTCACAAGCCCATGAACCAGCCCTGTAATTAGTCACTGTTAAGTGTTGAGAGAAATGATAGGAAGTTTTATGAATGAAAATAAATCTAATGAGAGTATCCACAACAAACTGCAGAGTAAGAGTAGGGAAGGGAAAACAATTGAACGACACTAGAATTGTATAGACGAGTTTATGAATGGCCTAATTGTTGAAAATGAGAGAAAATAAAAGTTTTACCATGTATGAGAGCTGCCTGGAAAGTATCCAGCCATGTAATTTGAAAAATACAGGCATTTATGGCTAGATGTTTTCCAAACAGCCCAAGTTGACAATAAAAGAGACAATTAGCTAAAAAGACAATAAAGAGAACTGAATTGAAGATGAGTCCACGTTCTCACCTTGGATGACTAGGGAAAAAAGCAGAAATAACAAAGACAGAAAAATTAGAAAAGCTGTTTTTAAGCAGACATTGGGAAGATACTGATCTTAATTGAGGGACGCAGAATAGAATACAAGTGGTTCGAAAAATATAGGAGGTAGCTGGGATATGAGATCAGATATCAGGAAAAAACAACAACAAGAGCAACAGCAACAACAACAACAAAAGAAATGCACATGATTAGAGAAAGAGACAAAGATTTGAAAGTTATATACGGTAACCCAAAAGAGAGAAAGGTTGTCTATTTTTAGGATGAATTGTTTGAACAACAATGGAATAAATTATTCTCAGATAATGCGCTGATTTTCTTCTCCTAGACTTGCTTAGGTTGTCATCTCTATGAAGGACAGAATTGAAGGTGTGAGGATTAATGGGTTATCTCAGGAAGAACTATCTGAGTAAGAAAATAATTTAAACTCAAACCTTGAAGGTACCAACAAGCCAGGGAAAGAAAAAAAACTGGAATGAAGAATATTTTAAAAGAACGAACAGCACAATAAAGAGTCCCTGAAGTTACAGGTAGAAAGACTGTCAAGGTGTAGATCTGTGGAGACAAAGCAGGTCTAGTGCTGTGGAGAGGTCAAAAGAGCGTATCCTTAGAAGCTCGTGAATTGGGTGAGGAGGTGGCTGATACGATATGTGAGCTAGCAGTTCCAGAGACAGTATGCAAACAACAAACTGACTGAGGACAGTCACAGAATATGTGACATGGCAGGAAGTTCAACCTCTTCTGCAGTCTGGAGGTACCTCTTTTGAGGATTGAGCAAAATGAGCAACAGGGAAGCATAAGCTAGTGACAGATCCATTGCACAATATTAAAAATGTATCCAACTTTAAAGGGGAGGCAAGGGAAGGGAGAAGGTAGACTGAAAAACAGGAGGAAAAAGGTGAGTTGAAAAATAGAAGGTTTAAAGATATTAATGACATCTAGGACCAGTTAGCCTAAGAGGAAGGGAAAAGAAATGGGAGAGGACTGAGAATGAACTGATGATACTGTGTTACAAATAACAGCTTCCAAATTTCTTGAACGTAGAGACAAGACAATTAAAGGATTTCGATAATCTAAAAGTTTAAGAGGCTGAAAATACCTTCTTGTAATACATTTCCTTTCTTCTTACTCTTTGAAAATGCTAGTCTAGGGTTAAAACGTGGTTGGCATACTGTTACTTTTTTTACTTTCATATAATTTATTTCTTTTATTCAACTCCTAAATCTTCAATGTTCTGGTTTCTTACTTTAAGTTCTATACACAAGAGTTGTACTCTGACTCTTGCTCTGAAACTGTTTAAAACAATTGTATGTAGCAAGTATTTTCTGCAAATTGAGAGCTAATGATGCAGTCCTTTACTTGTACTGTGTCATTTACATTTTAATCACATAAAAAAAAATAGGAAGCCTTGGGGTACTGGGAAGGTAGAACTGAAACAAATCTCTATCTTCTGACTGCTACACTTGTATTATAATAAATCAGAGTTCAGAATTTACAGTGTATTCAGACTAGTTCAGACAGGGAGCCAGAATTATTTTGGCCTTTTCTCCAAGTGTATAAAATATATACACATTCTTAATTCTGACTGGGAGAGAGAGGTGTTTTGTATTTTTCCACATGCACAATTGGGGAAACAGCTTTTGGTACTAGTACTTCAGTATGGCCAAGGTCACGTAAAGCTGCCGACAATATAATGAGGTATACTTGCTAATACTTTAAAAATATTTAAGAAATACCTCTCTACTTTGTAGTTCTCAGTATCAGAGATGGCAAATGTGAAAATTATGAAATAGGCAACACTTTTCCTTGGATTTGTCTATAATTCTTGTCTTCCTTTCCCTGTTCTGCCCATTATCTGAACAGTACTCTCACTGAAAGTAATAATACTTATTAGCATGCCATAAGTAATCATTTATTTCTCGGAGTCTACTTTTAAGCCTTGAGCTCTCCAATAGGAAGGTCTCTGCCCTAATGATGTTGGTATCAGTAATTTCTAACACAGTATCTGAGTTATAATAGACTCTCAACATATACTTCTTAAGTTAATGTTAAATGTGAACATGATCCCAACTTCGTGAAATCATCTAAGGCCCCTTTTACAACTTCTCTCAGGCCAAGAAGAAGATTCACCATCATAGGGATTCAGACAACTATTTATAAGTTGTTCCATGAACAGATGGTGACCTCAAAGTTTCACAAATGTGAGGAACCTCAAGGCAAATGTCTGGGATACCCCGAAGCTCCTTGAGATCAGGAAAACGTAGGATCGTGACAATTCATGAGAACGAACTAGAGTTCAGGATCTCTTTTCCTTCATGGTTCGCTCGGCAGTACTTTTGACCGCTTCTCAACACTCAAGGATCTTCTTGTGCAATTTCTACGCATATGGCAATATGAAAGATAAAACACCCAGCCTGCTAGCCTAGAGGCACTTATGAAAATCGCTTAAATGAACCCAGTGACGAATCACTTTGAACGTATTGTGATGTGAAGAGGCATACCATCGAATTGACCATTTTAGTCAAATGGAAAGAAACTGCAAAAGTTAAAATATAGTAAAAGACTTGCAGTTGCTATTCTTTTATAACACACAGGTATGTTTGTTTCGAAAGTACAAGTAGTTTTCATTGATTCTAAGTTTCTATAACTATAAAATATGATTTTTTTTTTCAAAATAAGCTACCCTAGGATGTTCTGCTTGGATTCTAGGGTTTCATTAACCATCTCTCTTGCTAATGAGATTTTCACCATGGCTTGGCTTAATACTACCCCAGGGCCGTTATTTCCTCCTAGTCCTACTCAGTGTTCATGAGTAATTGATGTATTTATTGGCCGTAAATGCTTACAGTTTGTTCTAGCAATAAGACTCTTCTTGGGAGGTTATGAATTTGAAAGTTTTTTATTTTATTTTATTTTATTTTATTTTATTTATAGGTAATCACTTTGGTGATTCTGCAAAATTTGGAAATAAAGAACACAAATTTCTATGCAAATAAATAGCAACATGAATATATATAGAATGTTTTAAAAAATAAAATGGATTACATATATAATTATTAAAACATGATCAAAATTATAACTCATTTTTGGCAAGGAAACAAAAATAATATTGTATTTTAAGAGACAGCTGATGATCTTTAAGAAATGAACTTTTTATATATAACTAAGGCAATATTTTAAATTAAAAAAGAAGTTTATACACATTTAATAGTACCTAATTGAACAACTGGATTGAAAAAAAAGTCTCTCAGATACATTAAGAGTAATCCGCATTTGTGTATGTGATTAGAAACAAGATTATTTGTTGCCATTTTTATTTGTGTGTGTGTACGTGTGTGGCAGAGGGAAGGTGTGCAAGAAGAAATAGGCAGTAGGTCATCAAGACTTCAAAATATTTAAAAAGGGTAAAAAAATAAATCTTTCTGTATCTTCACTCTAAATCATTATATTAGCTATCTAACCTCTAAAGAAACTTAAAATGAAGGAAAATCTAAATAAAGTCAAACAAATAAACATATTCTTGTATTTGACCCATCTTTCCAAATATTGAACATGAAAAGTTTTCATCAGCATTGGTAAAACTTTCAAAAAGTTTGGGTTTCTGGTAGTTTTAGAGTCAACAAAGGACAGTATATTAGAGGTTTTAACAACCAGTGTAGAAGTATTGCTTACTGTTACTGGTGTCTTTGGAAAATCTTAGGGAGATGTTGCTGAAATCAACAGCCAAAGTCCAATTGCCAGATTTGAATTCAACTCTCCCATGATTAGCAGGGTAACCTAAGCCACATTACTTAATAGTTCTACGCTAAAGTTTTCTCATCTCTAGATAAGCATGTAATTATGTTCTTTATTATTATTTGGGGAGAAGAAGTTGGATGATGAGACAAAGCCTTTTACCACTGACAATAATGCACACTCAATAAATGGCAGGGGAAGCTGGGATGGCTCAGCAGGTTAAGTGCTTGCTTTGCAGCCCCAGAGACCAAGGATCCAATCCCGGGCCTGACCCATGTGGACCCATATGCTGAGCTGTGGTGTTCCCCAGTTCAGTTCTTGCTGGGGCCTATGCGGGAGGCTCCCGGCCCAGTTCCTGCCCTGCGCAGCCACATGCCCACCTGTGGAGTAAAACTATATGGAAAACTAATGCTGTCAACTATGGAGACTGCTCTGGGCCCTCCCCCTTCTCTCTGTCTCTCTCTCTGTCTGTCTCTCTCTCTGTCAAAAAGCAATAAAAATCATCTTTAAAAAAAATAAATGGCAATTTTATTACACAGACACCCACAATTATTTAGGATTATCACAGTGTTAAATAGTTCTTGTTCAGATGCCTTCATTGATAGTCACTATAGTGTTATTTCAGTCTAATACTATACCTAGCATGCCCACATAACAGTGAAGTATCCAAGTATAAGACTTTTAAAGAGCTTGAAGGACTATGGAAAGCTAGCAGATCTCTTTAAAATGTTTTTGTTTTACTTTATTTTAGAACATCATATTTTGCAACATGGAGTCATAAAAATAGTCTATAAAGTCTATGTATCCTTCATCCCGTTCTTTCAATGGTGATATCTGATACAAATGTAGTATAATATCAACATCAGGTTATTGACATCGATACAACACTGTTTTGTAGATTACAGACCTTAATCAGTTTCCCCATTTGTTATATCTTTCATCTGTGCATGTGTACATGTGTATGTAGTCCTATGCAAATTTATATGATGCACAGTTTCATGATATGATAAATACCATGGTCAAGATGCAGAGAAAGTTTCATCACAACTGTATTAGAATTCTCCAGAGAAACAGAAACAATGGCATGAACATATACAAAGTGATCTATTATTAAGTTATTTGCTCATGTGGTTACAGAGGCAGACAGGTCCCAAGATCTGCAGGATAAATTGTCAATCTAGAGACCAGGAGCTGATGGTTGAGTTTTAGTCTAAGTCTAAAGGCCTAAGCCCAAGGAGATCCAATGGTGTGGCTTCATTATAGAAGGCCACTAGGCTGGCAGTCCAATTCAAAGGGGACACAAGGGGAGGTGGGCTTGAGATGCAGTCAGGGCTGTACCATTTTACCAGAGTTGGCTTACCAATTCACTTACTGAAGGACCCGGGCTGTTTCCTTTTCTAGGTTATTATGTACATGAAGATGCCAGAAACGTTTGTGTACAGGTTTTTTTGTGATTCTAGGTTTTATTTCTCTGGGATAAATGGTAAGAAGTATGATCGCTGAGGTGTATGGAAAAAACGCATATTTATTTTTAAAACTGCCAAACTATTTTCGAGTGGCTGTACCATTTTATATTCCTACTGGCAATGTATATGAGATTCAGTTTCTCCTTACCTTCACCAGCACTTGGTATTATCACTGTATATGTATGTTTGGCATTCTAATAGATGTTTAGTGAAAAATAAATGTAGTTCATAGTCATTTCCCTAATAGCTAATAGTTAATGATGTTCAGCATCTCTTCAGGTTCTTCCCATCCATATTCTTTCCATGATAAAATATCTGCTCATGTCTTGTGCCCATTTTTTTTTTATTAGATTTACTTTTTTTTACTGTTGAGTCTTGCGAGTTATTTCTGTAGTCAATATAAGAGAATTTGTTGGATATGGTTTGCAAATATTTTATCCTAACAAATTTTTTTGCTCTTTGCTTGTCTTGTTATCACTTTCATAGGGTTTTTCACAGCACAAAAATTTTTAATTTTGATGAAGTTAAATCTGTATTTTCCATTATTTTATTGTTAAATGTATTGGATTGACATTGGTTAGTAAAAATCATATAGTTTCCAGGTGTATAATTCTATAGAACTTCTTCTATGAGTTGTATTATATGTTCATCACCCAGAGTCAGTTCTCCTTCCATCTCCTCCCTCCTCTCCCACACCCCCTCTTACCCCTTACCCTCAGGTAACCACTAAACTGTAACCTTATCTTTTCTTTAAAACAAATACAATTTGGTGTTGTCAGAGGTCAGTAAATAGCCAAAGTAAAACCATTAAAGTAGTAATTAGTAAAAATTGATTGTGTACATACCAAAAAGACAGTTTGCAAACCCTGGAGCATTCATACCAAAACATGGGAATAAGGTTCAGGGGCATATTCTTGTGTAGGCAGACCTCAGACATATTGCTGGTTCAGTTCCAGACCACCCCCATGAAGCAAGTGTGACAATAATAAAGTGAGTTATGATCTGTTTGACTTCAATTTGTAAAAAACACAACATCCATGAAGCACAGTAAAACGAAGTGCAACAAAAGGTATGCCTGTAAAACTGTTCATATAGTGAGAAAACAGTGACAGTTTATGCACTGTGATTGGTTATAGGATCAGAATTTTTAGTGGTAACTGCCTACTAACATTAAGGAACAGTTCAAGTTTTGCTTGTGAGTTCTAGAGACATAAGCGAAAGTGACCCAGGTCAAATTAATTTTGAAAAGAAGCTAGGTTAAGTTTTGTTTATATGACCAAGTAGGTTTTGTGTGTGCAAGGAACTTTCAAGGCTTATTTCTGGTTGTTTTTTATTTTAACAGTGTCATATCTCAGAACTCTTCACCTAGCCCCAACCCCAACCCCAAAGTTTTTAAAAATGTTTTCTTCCGATATGTAATCATTTCAACTATTGCCTGTTCCCATAAATGTTTTCTCAACATGTTACAATTCTTATAGTAAATAAGTAATATACTAAAGTTTAGTTATAAATTGAGAAAATGTACAAAGTTTTCTGAAAGGTGATACAATTTAACATGCAAATCACATTACCTCATTGTCATTCTGCTTTAGAATGAAGGAACTGGGGGAAAGATTGTGAAAAACCAAATACATGATGAGACAGACCATCACTAAGTGGAGCATGACCAGAAACTTGGATAAAATTTCTGTATGCACTTTTATATAGCAGTTTAGTTAGCTTCTTAGTTTATGATTCCCACCCATTTCTAAGAAACACACATGGACAATTCTATAATCCATTAATTAAGTGATCCTATAAAAAGCGTCATATTTTTAAAATTAAGGCTCAACAATGATATTAAGCAAAAGGTTAAGTATAATCACTGTTGTTAAGCACAAAGTTAATTCTGTATTTTCTGGAGTTACAAGCATAAATGAAAACATAATAAATTATAAAAGTTTCATTATTTATTAGTAAGAAATATACTAGCTGGTTAGAAGAAATTGTTCCTTCCCTGTGAAATCCCAAGAAGACTAATTACATAGATTTTCCATCATTGCTATCAAATGAGTAAGGAACTTTTGTTTTCAAATGTAATTTTACTAATAAGCAGTAAAGATATTTATGTACGCATACTGACCCTTAGTAAAATCAGTTCCAAAGAAATAATTTTTAGTTACATAATTTTCTGGTGGTATAATTTCATGTGCCAAAAGAAACAAGGTTCAAAAACCAAACAAATAAACAAGGTCCAAAGGAATGAATATTTCATTGTTAATTCCTCCTTAAACATTCCATTTAGCTCAATCATGTTTCTGAGAGAAGCTAGAGATCAGATTATTAAAGATAAAGGTCACAAGAAAGAAGTAGAAGGAGCTAACATTCATTAACTACCTACTATTTTCTGTGGTAGTTCATTTTCAAAAGAAAATATTACAGTGAGCTGAAAGAAACTTTAAGAAAAAGTACTGTAGTTAATTAAGCTGATCTACTTAATATTCTTTAAGAACTGCAAGAAAGTTTTAAATTACTTTTACTGTACTGTTTTGTTGTACGGACATATTTCTTTGAGTGTAATATCTCAGATTAAATTTGTATTCTGTTTATATTTTAGAACCATTCATTTTAACAGACATTGACCATGGTGCAGGACCCAACGGGGCCTGCTATTAAAAGTATAACTTTTAGACAAAATTTAATTTTCATTATAGCTACTCAAACTTTGATGTAATGCCATTATAGTTCTAAACATACACAACAGAGTCAAGCAGAACCATGGATAAATTATTGTAATAGTTTTGGAGGAAAATGCTTTCTTCAAGCCTGGGTGACTCAGGCATAGACATATAAGGCATTTTGTGAGTTCTTCAGACGGGAGAAATCTAAATATCTTCTGAAACTATTATATAAATTAGGAATTAGAATTTACCCCAACTTCTGAGGACAGTGAGTTTCATACACTATAGAGCCTCTTTTATTTGGGGGGGGGGTGCTAGGGAGATAAATAAAGCTATTGCACTGCCTGCCTAGATTATTTATGTATTTCACCTAGCCCATCAATGATGAATAGTAAAATACTCTGGAGAAATAGGGGTTGCTATTTTGCTTTTAATCAATCATTTTTAAATGTTCTCACAAAAAAAATTAAAATAAAAGAGAGGTATTAGAAATTTTAAAAAGATAATGAGGAATGCTACAAAAATTCTATGTGTAGGGGAAGCCGGCATGGCTCAGTGGGTTAAGTGCTCACTTTGCAGCCCCAGGGACTGAGGATTAAATCCTGGCCCCGGCCCGTGCGGAACCTAATGCTGAACTGGGAGCCCCCCCAGTTCAGTTCTCTCTCTGTCTCTGTCTCTGTCTCTCTCTCTGTCAAAAATAAATAAATAAATAGATAAATAAATAAATAAAACTTCTATGTGCATAAATATGTGACAACTTAGATGAAATGAACCACTTCTCAAAAACTACATATTACCAAATTTCCCCAAGATGACCTACCTAATATGAAAAATAACATATGTATGTGTGTGTGTGTGTGTATATATATATATATGAAGAATTGTGCTCATATTCTAAAACCTCTTGGAGAAAATACTCTCTTGGCCCTGATGTTTTCACTGGAAAATCTTGTAACACATTTTTTTAAAAAGTAACTTTGGGGAAGCCAGGATGGCTCAGTGGCTTAAGCGCTCACTTTGTAGCACCAGGGACCAAGAATCGAATCTTGGCCCCGGCCCCAGCCAGTGCGGACCCATATGCTGAACTGGGGAGTGCCCCCAGTTCAGTTCTCTCTCTCTCTCTCTCTCTCTCTCTCTGTCAAAACCAATTTATAAATAAATAAATAAATCACTAAAACTTGACTGTTGAAGCTATATTTGAAAAAGTCTAAAAAGAACTCTATAAAAAAAAAGTAACATCAATTTTATGCAATTTCTTCTAGAAAACAGAAATAAAGGAAATACATCCTAATGCATTTGTTTAGGGCTTTAGGCCAGTATTATATCATCACAGAAAGAGAGGGAGAGAGCACGCACAAACATCAGACTAATATTCCTCATGAACAAAGACACAAAAAACCTAAGCAAAATATTAGCAGCTTGAGTAGAACTGTGGCATTTCTTCTGCAAATGAAAGGGTAGCTCAATATTTGACAAATCAATCTGAGTAGTCCAACATATATATGTAGGAGAAATGCTTTTTGAACTGAGGGTAGGCAAATAATTCTTAAATATGACACTAAAACCATGATACATAAAGGAACAGAATTGGTAACTTTTCTTTTCCTAGGAAAAAAAGTGACCTATTTCATATTTCTTCTTTCCCACCATGTTTGAGAAATATCATATATAGTAGCATGTAGATAATATGTGTGAAATAAGTGAAAAAATAACATGAATTTAAAGACTTACAAAAATGTTTAACTCTAAATAATTTGATCGTGATTTTACAATGCATTTTTAAAACTGAAATTGAAATGATGTTTGGCTAATGAAATTTGTTCTTAAGATGCTTGTAAAAAGGACCATTCACAAGCACATTTTCCCAAAAGGATTAGGCCTATAAACCCAGAGATTTCTGTAGCTAAATGTAGAAGTATTATATACGAAATTAATAAAATGGTATCAATAAATAAATGATGTGAAATATCTGTTTATAGTTGACCCTTGATGCTGACCACCTACCTTGCTCAGTTGAAAGTCCCCTTATAACTTTGACACCCCCAAAATGTGACCACTGATAGCCTACTGCTGACCAGAAGCCTTACAGATAACATAAACAGTCTATTAACACATAATTTGTATGATATGTATACTATGTACTGTATTTATAGAATAAGCTAGGTGAAAGAGAATGTTATTAAGAAAATCATAAGGAAGAAAAAACACATTTACAGTACTGTACTCTATCAATACCATAAGTTTATGACATCTGTTTACAAGATGAATTCTCTGTCTGTCACTACCTAAGTTAATGCTGTTTTATATTGGGATCCCCAACCCCCGAACCATAGACTAGTCCATGCCTGTTAAGAACCAAGCCGCATAGCAGTTCCGCAGCGGGTGAGCGAGGGAAGCTTCATCAGCATTTACAGCCGTTCCCCATCCCTTGCATGACCATGTGAGCTCCACCTCCTGTCAGATCAGCAGCGACATTAGATTCTCACAGGAGTGTGACCCCTATTGTCAACTGCACACGTGAGGAATCGAGATTGCGGGCTCCTTCTGAGAATCTAATGTCTGATGATCTGAAGTGGAGCTGAGGCGGTGATGCTAGTGCTGGGGAGCGGCTGCAAATACAAATTAACATTAGCAGAAAGGTTTGACTGCACAGAGACCATCATAAATCAATTTTTGCAGACACATATCAAAACCTTATCAGTGAGTGGCAAGTGACAAGCTGCATCTGGTGGCAGGCTTTCTATTGGTGAGTCGATATACTTCAATTGTACAGCTATGTCTGGTGGCAGACTTTAAGTCAGAATCTAACACTTATTCTAGTCTGCGAGTAGCCAGCCCATTATTAATATTTTATTTACCACTTTTATTCACACCTCTTTCCTGCTCTGAACAGTTGTCTCAGTAGAACCATCTAGTTGCAGGAAAACAATCTCAGAGCTTCCCATTGATTTTGCATTATGGTGAGTTGTATAATTATTTCATTATATATTATAGTATAATAATAATAGAAATAAAGTGCCCAATAAATGTAATGTGCTTGAATCATCCCAAAACATCTCCCCCAGCCCCTGGTTCATGGAAAATTTATCTTCCACAAAACTGGTTCCTGGTGCCAAAAAGGTTGGGGACTGCTGTCTTATATGATATAAAGCACTGTAGACAATATACATATTACTAATGCTAGACATCAAAAATGAAAATATAATGTGTAAAGGAAATTCATACTTATTTAAAGTTATAATGAGTATGCATTGATAATGAAGAAGCAGCACTATGATAGCTTTATGATCAATAATTAATATTGGAAAAGTTTTTGGAAATTTCCTTACTATTGTGAAACAGCTGTATAGATAATTAAAAAGTTGTTTCACAATAGTAAGGAAATGTGAAAAAACTTTTCCAATATTAATTATTGAAAAAATCTGCTTACAAATAGACCCTCACAGTCAGTTCAAACCCATGTTTTTCAAGGGTCAACTATATTTTTTAAACTAAATATATCTAAAAGTACATAGATAGAGAAAAATAGAGAGCTGCTTAGAGAAAAAAAGAGCAACAAGAGGATATGAGATATATATGATATATAATTTGCATTTATAGGTGATTGATAGTCATTAATCAAAATCATCTTTGAAGGAGGGATATAATCACGTGATAAAGCAAAATGTTTTTTTCTGTTGTAAGATATATAAGCAAAATTTAAGAAAATTTAAAGAATTGTGTGTGTGTCCGTGGGTTCAGCAACTGACTAACATATTAGAGTGTACAGAATAGTTAAGAGATTATAAAGTGGTACTTTACCCTTTTGGTATTTTCTCAGGAATTTATAGTTTCATTATCTTGTCAATTCTTTCAAAGTTCACAAGTTAATGCCTGCTTTAAAGTTAACAAAGTACTTTAATTATAATTATAACTTATCCCTTGTAGTTTAATATTTTTGTATAAAGGGATAATTTTAAATGAGAACTACAAGAGGTCAATATCTGAAATTCTTGCTTTACTACTAGAATAAAAATTAGTATATTTCAAAGGTTGTGAAAGGATCTAAGAAAAGCTAAGTTTACTTAATTCCTCGAATTAAAAAGATAAATTGTTCCTACTGTAGGAATTGGAACATCATAATTATTTAATATGCTAATATTTAGTACCATTTGTGGTAAATCTATATAGTAAAAGTAATGAGTGGTCATCTTATCTATATATACATTTTAAAATGTAATAAAATTATCTTGTGCCAGATGCCTGATGTATAATATTTTGTAAGCCAGAGGATTTGAAGAGTACTTGGTTATAATGAATGATTCACTTGAGAGTCACTGTCTGTGAATTTCTCCTCAAATTAATATGGACTCCCAATTTATCCTCAGTTACAGGAATTTTCTCAAATTGAATGACCCTCAATGTCACTGTAATAATTTGAATTTTTCCTGAAAGTAGCATCCATAGTCTATAACATGCTGTTCAAAATCATTCTTTCCACAAAAGAAAAAACTAAATGTTATACCAAACAAATAAGCTCAAGGCAGAACTATCCTCCTTTCTTTCTTTCTTTAAGTTACTCAATGAGAACCATGTATAAATAGAGTAGTAAACAAATATAAAGAAAAGTACACAGAATTTTAAAGGGAAATTTAAGAGGGGGGATTTCTGATTTGTGATCTATTGGACTGGAGATCCCCAGTCCCACTGCCTATAAGACATACAAAAGCTTAAAAATATCACTTGCCAATAATGGAAGAGACTGCCAAAATTGGGGGAGAATTATTTGAAATTAGCACTGAAGTAAGAACACTAAAACAGTAAGGGAGTGGGAGAATTGCCAAACAAGCAAACAAACAAAAATAACACTTTGATGGCATTAAGCCTTGGTGCTTAGAGATTCCACAAGAGATTTCGAGGGGGTATGATGGGGGAGGGGGTTACAGAGAGAGGTACTATGGGATTAGCTTTGAGTTTATGCTAGGTGATGAAACAGGAGAGAAATCACTCCTCATAAATCTGAAATTAAGGAAAGATATATCTTGAGGATAATCATGAATTTAGAGAATAGAGAGTGTTTCTTATACACTCTGGATAGTGGATTAACAACATAAAAACAAAAATGAATAAAATCAAGATTCTTCCTCTTTCCTGGAATTTCAAAATTATTAGTCACCCTCACGTATATTTAGGGCCTGGATGTTTTCGTCCTCAAGTCCAGTTGAGAAGTTATTAATACCTCTGAGAGTACCAGGAAAAATCAAGCACAACTCTTCTTGGATAAACACACACCAAGTATATGTTAAGTGTGAATGCTGTTACCTAAGCAGAGGGTATGGGAATCTCTAATCCAAAATCAGTGTCTTTGAATTGCTGTTCCAATACATCCTGCAGATGCAAACCCACAATAGTAAAGAAATAAACACAAGGAAATAAGAGGGAATTCAAAAGGAATACCCACACAGCAACTAAATCCTTAGCAATTTTCAATGAAGTTATTTTTTATGTCTTTTATAAATTATGTCAAAAGGGACTAACAAACAGTGACAAACAGATGGGAACCAGTGGGAAGTTCTGAGTAGAACAGTTATATGGTTTCACTGATTTTTTAAGTGTTGCTTTTATGGCAATTCCACTCTAATACTGGTTTTATAATGATAGGGAATCAGAGTCACTTAAGCGGGGGTCCCCAATACCTGGGCCATAGATGCCTACTTGTCTATGGTGTCTTAGCAACTGGGCCACACAGCAGAGGTGAGCAGTGAGTGAGCAGCAAGTGAGCAAAGCTGCTCCCCACTGTTCACGGTACCCCTTGAACTCTGCCTCCTATCAGATCAGCAGCAGCATTAGATTCTCACAGGAGCACAAACCCTATTGTGAACTGCGCATGTGAGGAATCTAGGTTGTGCGCTCCTTATGAGAATCTCATGCCTGATGATGTGAGGTGGAGCTGAGGCTGTGATGTTAGCACTGGGGAGCGGCTGCAAATACAGATGAACATGAGCAGAGAGGCTTGACTGCACAGAGACCATCCTAAATCAATTGCTTTCAGACTCATATCAAAACCCTGTCAGTGAATGGCAAGTGACAATTAAGCTGCATTGGTGTCAGGCTTTATAGTGACAAGTGAGTTGTGTAATTATTTCATTATATATTACACTGTAATAGTAATAATAATAGAAGCATGGTGCACAATAAATGTAATGCACTTAGATCCTCCTGAAAACCATCACCCCACCCCCTATCCCCAGTCCATGGAAAATTTGTCTTCCACTAAACTAGTCCCTGGTGCCAAAAAGGTTGAGGCTTACTGATTTAAAGTGAGACAGTGGATAAATGCAGCAATATTCTAATTAAACTAGGTGATTTACTTCTAAAATTAAAGCATGGTGATAAAAACATCTTAATAAAATCTAGCCTGAATTGTTCAACAGATTGTTTGGAAATGCTGGAAGAGAAAGGAGTCATCAATAGCTGTTCCAAATGGAAAATCTGGGAAAGAAAGGAAGGAAGGAAGGAAGGAAAGAACGGAAGGAAGGAGGGAGTGAGGGAGGGAAAAATTATTCCAAATTGTGTTTAACAAAAGCTTTCATAGAATTTTCAAACAAGTATATCTCATGAATTAGGAATGTAAATGAGGGCTACCTGGAAAAAGTTCAGCTATAAATGCCTTTGCTTTCCATATTACATGGCTGGATACTTTCTGGGCAGCCCTCATATATTAATACATTTTTTTCACAAGATTCAGTGTTCTTGTAGACATGACAGAGATGTTAATAGTATAAATTTTGATAGATAAAAGCTATTATATTGCTGGTGGAAGAACTGTGCCCAAAGACAGTTCATGATAGAACTATTTAATATGGACAGAAATATCTTGTAGTGTACTAAAAACTTCTCTCATTATTTTACTTATTAATTCATCATTCAAGTATTCAAACATCTTTATTTAGTATTTACCCCATACCCATTCACTGTCCTAGGATGTGAGGTTATATAATAAGGAAACAAAGTGCAAACAAAGTCACTAGCCTGTTATAGGTATGTGTTGGGGAGACAGACATTAAAGCTGTAAACAAGTGGATGTGTAATACATGACATGCAATAAATACTTTGAAGTAAGCCACAGTAGAGGAAGATGGATAATTACGAGATTTTTTATGTACTGTTAGGTATGGTTAGACGTCTCTGTCTGATAGAGTCACATTTGTTAAGAGATCTAAAGAAAGTGGCAGAGAAAGCGAGGCACTTTGCAGAAAAAAAAACAGTGTATTGTATCAGAGGGAACAGCAGGTGCAAAGACCCTGGAGTAGGAACAGATTTAACATGTTTGGTGAGTATCAAGAAGGTCGTCATGGCTGGAAAAGAAATAGCAAAGAAGGAAATAGAAGATAGCATCAGAGAGCTCACAGAGAACTACACCGTATAGAATCATGTAGACTGTTACCAAGTACTCTCATTGATTCTCACTGAAATGGGAGCTGGTGAAGAATTCTGAGTAGAAGTTACATGATTTGACTGATTTTTTAAAGTAATAACTATGGCTTTCTTGAGGATAATAAACAATGAAGAGGAGAGGGCAAGAGTAGAAACAGAGCAGTTAGAGGACTATTGTAAATATCCAGGTCAGAACTTAGGAACGTTAGGTGAGGCTGATAGTAATGGTAACAGAAAGAATTGACCGAGGGTGAGGATGAAAAGACTGGCGTATAAGAGAAAGATAAATATTGCTGGATTCCACGATTTTGGGCAGGAACAATTGAAAGAATGGAATTGCCTCTTATGGGGATGGGAAAGACCTCGTATGAGGAAAATCAAGAGTTCAGTTTAGGACATATTATTTTAGAGATGCCTATTGGACGTTGTAATAGAAATGCTAAGTAAGAAGTTTGATTTCAAATTTAGAATTCAAGAGAGAGCTTTGGGGTTAAAATATACATTTGGTTGCCATAAGAATCAATGCTGTTTAAAATCATGGGAGTATGGGATGTTACCTAGGGTGTGAATGTGTATATAGGACCAAAAAGTTTAGATGACTGGAACTAAGACTGTCCAAAGCTGAGAAGCCAGGATGCGGAGAAGAAACTAGCAATTAAGCATGAGAAGAAGCATCCAATGAGGTGAGAGCGGCACGAATAAGAGAGATGATAAAAAATAAGTGGAGGTTGTGGGGGCCAGACCGTGGTCTGTGGGCTTTGTGGGCACAGGCTGCATGGTGAAGGTCATTACATAGGGCCTTATCTGAGTAGGTGGGGTGCCAGGGACATGGGGTGTGGGAGGGCATTTGATGCTGGCCTTGTGTGGGAGGGATGGGCATACCTGGCCAGAACTTGTTTGTCTGGAGGGATGAATCTCACAGAGCCCCTGGGTAAGGAGCCAGGGCAACCAGGGCCCCCTGGCAGGGGTGTAGGGTGGAGCAGGGCCCAGCAGGCGTGGCCCAGGGTGGAATGCAGACCCTGCCCTTGGCACAGAGCTTCCCTCAGAGAGCATAGCAGGAGAGGATGTGCACAGAGAGGCTCAGAGCTGGCTGTCCCCACAGTAGCCACCGGCACGTGCGGCCATGGAGCACTGGAAATGTGACTACCGGTAGTCTAATTTCAGAAGTGTTGTGAGTGTATAGAATAATACGTCGAATTTGGAAGATCTAGCACTGCCCCCCCTCCATACCATATTTTTGTAATTTTTAATACTACGGGTTGGAAGGATATTATTTTGGTTATATTGGGTTAAATAAAATATAATTTCAAATAAGTGGAAAGATCTTGCAAGAGGAAGTTATGATCAACTCTGTCAGCTGCTTCTGATTGCTCGAAGAAGATATTACTTGAGAATGGGAAACTATTTAATACCTGGAGGTCATTTGTGACCTTCACAATAACTGTTATGATGACGTGGTTAGGAAAAAACATGCCTGGTGTGATTCAAGAGAAAATGAGTAAAGATAAAGCACAGTCATTGGGGAGCTTCACGGAAATGGGAGCAGAGCACTTGCACTGGAGCTATCAGAGGATGCAAAGTTCATTCCTGTTTCAAGTAAGAAATACTAGAGCAGGATGTGCTGGGATAGCACTGCAGTTGAGTGCTAGCCTCTCAATCACCAGGTCTGGGATTCGATTCCCAGCCTCGGCCAGTACAACCCATATGCTGAACAGCAACACAGCAGGTAACTGAAGAGATGCCCCAGTGGTAAAAGTTCTCCCCTCCCATTCAAGAGGCCCCACGCAAAAACCAACCCGAGTGGCCCCACATCCCTTTGTAGAATGAAACCATGTTACAATGAATGATGTACAACTATGGAGACTGCTCTGGGCTCCCTCCTCCCCTCCTGTCTCTTGGCCTCTCTCTCTCTCTCTCTCTCATCTTCTCTCAAACATAAGGTGACCAGACGTCCCGCTTTTGGTGGGACAGTCCCGATTTTTAACAATTTGTTCTGCGTCCCGCGGCGTTTTAAAAAAGTCCCGATTTTTGGAAAGAATGCACGACAAGCTAGGGAACGGCGGGAGATAGACCACATTTTTCATCAAGAACCCGCTCCCCCCGGTCAATGGTGTCCCGCTTTACCAATGTTAAAATCTGGTCACCTTACTCAAACAATAAAAAAAAAAAAAGGAAGAAAAAAATCTTAAAAAAGAAAAGAAGAAATACTATGTCATGTTCGGGCGATCCTCAAACGACACGGTGATGACGGATGATGCGGGAGTCGGAAGATGCAGTGGTGGTGGTGCTGGCCTGGGGTAGGCGGGAGCACACACATAGGACCGTCTTTTGCTGGGATCATGGACATTTCATGGAAAGGCAATTGTATGGACAGAGATAAGGATTTGGACTCCATACCACACACTTGGCATCACTTGTGTCCATTCATACACTCATCCATCATAGTTGGCAACTATTTGCTGAGCATTTTTAAGGTTGGTTTATTTATTTATTTATTTATTTATTTATTTATTTATTTTCATTGTTTTTGACAGAGAGAGAGAGAGAGAGAGAGAGAGAGACAGAGACAGAGACAGAGAGAGAACTGAACTGGGGGAGCTCCCAGTGCAGCATATGGTTCCACACGGGCCGGGGCCGGGATTCGATCCTCGGTCCCCGGTGCCGCAAAGTGAGCGCTTAACCCACTGAGCCATCCGGCTTCCCCTGCTGAGCATTTTTAAATCCATCATCCTTTTATAGGCCAATAGGTCCCCGGGTTCCCCAGGATAGAAATCGAGAGGAAACCCCAGACACATTTCCAGACAGATGTCATGAAGCTCATGTTCGCGCACAAGGGAGGCAGCACAGAGGAGGGGAAGGTGCTTGGAGCCGACTCGGGGCTCTGCCTGGCTGTCCCATAACCGGGGGATAAAGCTGGCTTGCAAAAGGCGGGCTTTCTTTACCTGCTACGTTGCCTGGTAACCATGTTCATGCCTGTGCTGTAGACACAAGATGGTAGACTGCTCATTATCTAACCCAGGAAGGTTGAATAGTGGTCCAGCCCTCATTCACTAGATGTGTGTGAGTGGGGGGCCTCTGGCAATCCTGTGGTCAGCTTATCCTGCATTACTAGCCACCTGGCATTCCTTCCACCCTGGATACATATTAACAAATTGCAGTGAGTTAGAAAATTGCAGGTTCTAAGTTTCCTGGAAGGTAATTAAGAATAATAATTTTAAAAATCTATAGTTAATATAAAAGCACCTAAAATGCACCTGTAAGTCAGAATTGTTTTAGTTTTCTCACATTTTGAATGGAGAAATTTGTCCTAAGATGCATCTGGATTTTGTAACCAAGCAAAAAGTGTGTTCGGCCTGTGCTGCAGAAAGCTAGATGCTGACACCAGAGGGCAGGGGAAGTAGCATTTACCATATAGCACTTTGCAGTGAGGAAGGTCCAGCTTGTGAGGTAGAAGACCAAGCTCCCTGGTCTGGGGTTGGGGCAGGTTATAAGGGTTTCTGGGGAGGGGTATGCAGAAGCTGGTGGGGCAAGTTTTGATTGGAGGGGCTTGGCGCTTGGCCACTTATGGTGAGAGGTGTCAGCCAAGATCATCCAGGACAATGGATTCCTCTGTCCTGTCAGGGTTCAGATTCAAATTGGTTTTGGGGTGAGACTTGGGTCCCCAGTGCAGCTGAAAGTTAAAGCGCTCTCCTCTGTGCATGCTTCAGCTGCATGACTTGCGGTTTTTGTTTGTGTTTTTTCTCTTTGACAAGCAGCTCGGTATCTTGTTAAACAGGAATAGGACATTGTGAGCTGGTTCTGCAGTCACTGTTTTCTACTCTTCTTTGCCCTTCTCGTATTTAGGAGTAACATTCTAATCTCTCAAGTGCAGGGGAGCAGAATTTGTAACCCCCAAATATGCCTCTTTGGGCATAAGGATTAGTTTAGGCCGATTATTTGTAAGAGACAGCAGACACGGGAAATTCTGGAGTTACATTTATGAAGACATTTGCGTTTGCAAGGGAAATCTACATTTGTAAAGCTGTCTCCTGTCTGTAAGGAAAATAACTGAATCTCTAGAAATGCTCATAATGAAGAAGGCTGGGACTTAAACCTTCATAACAACACACTCTCATAAACTTCCATCCTACCTCCAAATATTCTTCTGTCTTTGGCTGGAGATATTTAAGGTAATGGTTTGGGCCACTTCGGAGAGTTACTCAGTTTTCCTGATATCTTCCATGTGTACGGGAGGTAGACATTTATTAAAATGTCTGTTTTTCTCCTATTAATCTATCCTTTTCTTACGGAGGTGTTTAAACCAAGAACCTAGAAGGGTTGAGGGAAAATCACTTTTCGTCCCGCACAAATGGAATTCAGATTGTTCTGTTATAGATAGAAGATACACATTCCAACTCTTGTAATACCATCTAGACTTGCAAAATATGTTCCACTATTTGTCAGACTGCAATTATTTATACAGAACAAAAACCAAGAGGAGCACACAGACTGACTGAAAAGTAGGGCATAAAGACATTTTTTTTTCGTTCTGATTGCCCCTCCCCCTTCTTTTTTATTCTAAGTACATGTGTTAGTTTTTCTGTTTCTTCTACTTGTGATATTTATGGGCAATGCTCCTAAGAGCCCCAGCGTCAGGCCAGGCCATCATGTGCATTTTAATGACTTGGGATCTAAACACCTGGCATTTATTTTTAGTTGTAATTGGAAGATTATATAACTTACTAACAATGTAATTGGTAACATTACATAGCTCAGGATGTTTTGTAGCTAATGTTAAAATGTAATTGAAATGTAAATATAGTAGCAAACGTGGTAGCTAGCAATGAATTCCAATATTTTTCCATTAAAAAAAAGCAATAAAAACGGAAAAGCACGTTAAAAGCAATTTAATAATGCAGAGCAAACCTTCGCACTGGACATTGATTAGCTATCACATTAACCCAATAATTATTCTTTTTATTTTCATTTTTATCATACAATAATTTGTTTCTTATTAAATTGTTGACATTGTCAGGCATAAAGTCTTTCAATGTTAAAAAACAACAACTGGGAAAGCCGGGACGGCTCAGCGGGTTGAGCGCTCGCTTTGAGGCCCCGAGGACCGAGGATCGAATCCCGGCTCCGGCCCAGGCAGGACCCACATGCTGAACTGGGGAGTTCCCACAGTTTGGTTCTCTAGCTGTCTCTGTCTCTGTCTCTGTCTCTGTCTCTGTCAAAAGTAAAATAAAAAAAAAATAAATAAATATGCACTGAAGATAAAATAATTACTCTCTATAAAAAAAAAACAAAAAAACAAAAAACAACAACTGTGTGCTTTGTTTTAAACACCTTTTCATATCTTCTCAATGTAAAATACAACTCTTCTGCGTTAAAGTAGAGATATGTGTGCCATTTTTTCCTACATAGAAATATTTATGTTCGAAAGTTGCTTTTTTTTTCACTTAGATGATAAGTTGAGGTCTTTCTTTGAGTAAACGAAAATGATCCTTCTCTTTAACAAAGGATTTTCTATTTGTGGCACTTTTGAAACATGAACTGCATATCAGCTTGTATTTCCTGCAGCTGTTCCTATCCATACCCCAGATAAATAAGTAAAATCAGGAACAGGAGAATTGTGCTTTATAGATTGAGTTCAACGTCAAGTTGGCACTGTCACCTCGTTGGGTCATCACCTTTCTTATGGTGATTGGCATATCTGATCTGACATTTTCCAGCTTGCCTTTCCATTGGCCGGATTGCTCTGTTAGCCCTCCCCAAGGCACCACCTTTTAGACCCTGTGCTTTGTCCAACAGCTGTGCTGCTCAGAGCAGCTAAGCATTTCCATGAGGAAAGGACAGAGAGGTTAGGAAAAAACGTCAATCATCTCTAGTTCTCTTGCATTGCCTCTTGGCCTGAAGATAAAGAAAATACCATTTAAGCAAGTTCACTGTAAATGCTATTATGTTCATCGATGTCTAAACCAAATTGTATTGTCTGGCCTAGTCTAATGAATATACTTTGTAGAATCCGATCATTATTGGAATCATATTTCCAATAATTCAAAATATGTATTAAATTAATAGTTTAACATAAATACACGTAGGACAATGAAATAAACCTTTAAAAAGTGATCACAGTGAGTTTCTAAAAGAATTTTATGTCTGTACATATACTTTTTATTAAACTATTACAAACAATAATGGTTTACTTTAGAAGTAGGACTTTGTATTTCCTGTAAGGGAGGTTTAGTTACGAAAGGTCTAACAGCAAACCATCATTCCCCAATGACAAAAGAATCTTTCAAATGCTAACATATACTGGAAATTATTATATGAAAGAGTTTGTAGCTTCATTCATAGTTAGCCTAGAAATTTATGACTAGAGGCAAAAACAAAGAACAAGCAAACAAAAACAAGATATACAGAAATCAGTTAGGAAAAGCTGCATATGTTTCTAAATTGTTTTGTCTTGATGATATCCAGTAAACGTTAAATGAAAACTTAATTCTACTTTTTATGTGTTTATGTTTAATAGTGTTTATGTTTCCAAAGTATTAAAATATTCAAAGTAAGAAATAATGTAAATTTATTTAAGACATGTAATTATAAAAATCTATTAATATGAAATTATCTATTTCATCTAAACAAAGATACTTTTGTGACGGTCCATACTTATCTATGTTTTTTTGCATGAAAAATCCAGTATCCACACAAATTAATTACAGTCACAAAAAGCATGAAGAGAATTAAGTTGTAATGTGGCACAATATTTTCTTTTATTAAATGGTTCCTATTGGGTTCATGAGAAATTATATTTCTTTTCATAAGGATTTAAAAAAAAAAAATCTCATGGGAGAATGTTTTTACTACATACACACTAGTAACTTACAAGCATTATTTTTTTTAAGATTTATTTTGTTTTTTGACAGAGAGGTACAGAGACAGAGAGAAGGGGGAGGGCCCAGAGCAGTCTTCATAGTTGAACTTCATCAGTTTTAGACGTAGTTTTGTTCCACACGGGTGGGTGGGGACCATGCAGGGTGGGAACTGGGCTGGGGGCCTCCTGCATGGCAGGCACAACCTCTGGAGCCAGGGGCTGAGTTGGAAGGGATAGGGGGTGAGCTGCTCACTTTGTTAAGAAGCTGATCTAAAATGCATCAACTGTCACCTGTGCAGTCCCCATCTGATGGTTCAGTACCTCCTCATCTTCTAGAATGGCATTACTGAGCCCTAGGTAAACTGTACCCGTGTGCAAAGTGTCAAAGACAGCCAGACGCACCATTAGTCCTGACCTCTGCGATGATAGTCGCCATATAGAACCGAGCAGCACAGTTAACTTCCATTAGAGTTCAAATTAATCTCCCAATCTTTCTGTCCAGCACTGTGCAAAGCAAGTCCCAGAAAGAAGGCATGTGATGACCTGTGTGATAGACTGACAAAACCCCAGTGCTTGGGGATGCACCTACAAGTCTGCATTCCAAAAGGCTCCATAGAATGATTTTCATAACTCAGGCAAAGGACAGCCTTTCGACCACCGGTGGACTTCAATTTGTTTGTGGCAACTCACAGTTGGGATTACACATTGCCCCATCTCTACAGCACTACTGCTGTAATCCATTCTCACTCAGGGGCTTTAGAAGAACACCAGCTGCCTGCCGCTCTAAGAGGCTCCCAAGTACGCGTGACTCGCCAGACTCTCCGATGTTTCTTTGCCCAGCTGCCCCCTGTCCTTACTTGAGCGTGAAGTGCGTGGGGGAAATGCACGACACATGACCTCCAGCATGGTAGAGCCAGCAAGTGTACAGGATCAGCAAGCCTCATATGCACTGGTGAAAATGAACCAATTTTCTTGTGTTCACTTTCCAAATTTTAGGGAGTCAGAGTTAGATCATGTAGGGCTATGAATGTTCCCCCTAGCCCCAGGACTGTCACAACCACACATTCCCCATCCTCTCACCCTGTGAGAATCAAACAAATGAACTTTGGTCCTGACAAAGGCTATTGACTGAAGCCATCGAAACATTCAGCATCCCATTATCTCGGCATATGTGATTCCCTGAATATCTATTCAATGCACTCGGGGGAAAATACATTTTAAGGATAAACGGAATGATTTTAAATATTTAAACCAACTATTTCTATATCTTAATATATGAATTGACTTCTTGCAGAACAAGTCCAATTTTCCCAGTAAATTGTATTGGGCACCTTTGGAAGACCATTAAGTCTTTGAGATAACCCTGGACCCGTTGCTCAGATTACTGCTTCCGGGCCTGAAACAGCAGCCGGGGTAGTGGCTCTGGGTATGCAAAACAGATGATCGACAATGCATACTTGGAAAACAACCTCAAGCTCTGAGGCATAACTGCAGAGACTGAAGGGCAAGAGCCAACTACCTTGGGAATGGAGCAGATATAGATTGGCTTATTGTTTGCCAAGGCCTTGGACAGCTGGTGAAGAAAAGTGGCAGAGCTACAAACGGTGACAGGCTCTGGAGGCTGTGACTACATTAGCAACAGTGATGTATATACAGTGACTCACTTTTCCTCCACTTTCAGCCATCCTCACATAAATAGCAACATCATCACCAATAATAACTAAACTGAGATGTGAAATCGACATCAGTGGTATATGTTTAATTTTCTCAACATTGGAGCATTTGTCATAACTTAATGGAAACCATATGGCATAGCAGAAAAGAGCACAGGGCTTTGAAATGAGATCGACCATGGTTGAAATCCTACTTCGGATATTTACTGAGTCTGTGACCTTGAAATGGTTATTTTAAACTCTCTGAGGCTCAGTTCTTCCTCTGTAAGATGGTGATAATAACATCCAAATTGCTTGACTAGTGTATGGATTAGAAATGATATACCTGAGTAGAGAGATAGTATGACTGGCATATCAAGTGCTAATTATGGATTTGGTTTGGTAAGTCTAGATTTTCCGTTCTGCTCAATGCTTGAACTAAAATTTAGATAAATTTCTAGCTGGTTGGTAAGACTGTTTTGACTTTAATTTTATAGCGTGAATGTTTGGCTTTCCCCAAAGCACAGTTATCTAAGTAAGTACAGTTGAATTTATTTACTCAGTTTCAGTTCTCATACAATTGAAGATGATATGTTAGTTAATGGCAGATGCCAACCAAAAGGAGGAGCCCACAAGTCCTTCATCCTCCGATTCCTTCCCTGAGGATGTGATAAATCGAAGGACAGGGTAGCGTTTCTCTCTCTCTCTAGCTTAGGACATTCATGTTTACCCCTTGTAGCCTCTCTTGAGAGTGATCACTCTAAAGCCCTAGTTTCCCAGGTAAGTGGGAAGAAATTGGGTACAATGAAGGTCTGTTCCAATATGAAGAGGCACATCTCTATGAAGGACTAAAATGGGTGGATTCATTTAGTTCCACTCTAAACATTGAAGAAAAAAAAAACTTTTCTCTTTTCTTTAATCTTCTTTAGTCTTTCATTCTCACTGGACTGGTTATTTTTCGAGGACTGCGACCTGAAAATAAGTTTAGGCAGAAAGAGACTGTGTAGAATTCTTAGCTCGTTGTGGTGCTAGAACTTGTCTTCCTCGTTTCGGTGAGAGGCTGATACACTAGGAGATTGCATGAAGAGCTCAACACAGAACAGTCTAGAAGAAGAGTCCGTATTAATTAGGATAAGCTAAGTTATAATTTGTCGCTACAAGAGATTGACTGTTAAGTAGGTCCCTGGCAAAAATTAATCATTCTTCTCTGCATCAATTTCTCCTGATAGGCAATGGTCGTGTGTGCTCAGAAATTGGGTTTAAGTCTCAGAGCTTCCATTTGCTAGTTGTATGAGTGTGGCAAGTTATTTCATCAGTCTGTGCTTGTCTTCTCATCTGTAAAACTGAGATGATAAAAATTCATTTCTCATAAATTTAATCACTTGTTCAACAAATATTGATTGAGCCTTTGCTATTTAACACATACTATTTGGTGCTAGAATAGAATGCTAAACAACAGACATCCAGTCTGCACAAACTATGTGCTAGGGAGAGACATTGATAATAAACAAATAGACCACTAACAGTTCAAGTGCTATTAAGGAAAACAAATAAAAGGAAAGAGTTTGTCAAGAAAATCATCTGTGGTGTAGCAAGCCATACAAGACAATAGGGGGAAATTTGTTTCAGGCTGAGAGAGCGTCATGTACAAAATGCCTTAAGATGGTGTGTTTTATATATGTGTAAGGATCTACAGAACTCCCAGGGCTATTAAAATTACCTAACCAAAGAAGAAAGTGATAAGAAATATTGTCACAAAGGGTCAGGACACAGGTAGCAGAGTGTCCTTTAAGGCCATTGAAAGAGCTTCAGCAAAGCCAGGAGACAGGAAAAGTCAGACAAATTCAAAAGTCCTGTCTGAGATACTTGCTTCACATCAGAGTGGAGATTTTAAGAATACGAAGGCTGTCTGGAAAATACCCAGCCATAAATGCCTCTATTTTTCACATTACATGGCTGGATACTTTCTGGATAGCCCCCATGTTCTTATAGTGACTAAAATCTTGAAACCACATTTTTCACAGAGGAACAACTCAGAGAATTATAGCTGTTATTTCTGTTTGTGCCTTATCAGCTGACATACTGTTGATAGAGAAGGTGAATATGCCCACAGAAGATCAAGGGGACCACAGGGCTATAATATTGAGAGCTGCAATTAATCGGGACAAAGTCCCCTGGTGAAGTAGCAACATCTGGCATTTGCAGGATTAGCATTTATTAAAGGGCTAGATATATGCAATTTGGGGATTCAAAAGTTTCCTGATCAATTCTTTACAGGCCTCACTGGAGACAAAATTAGATTAATAAGTGCTATCTTTATTTCTACTTTCTAGACCATCTACTGTTTTTTCTTCCTTTTATCATCAAAACGATTTTTATATTCAGGCCTAGTAGAATATTCTTTAGGCCTCATAAAATATGCTTTTCTAACTCACCTAACATCCTTTAATATTGTCCACACAGGCCGGGATTCGATCCTCAGTCCCCAGGGCTCCAAAGTGAGTGCTTAACCCGCTGAGCCATCCTGGCTTCCCCAGATTTTTTTAAGGAACAAAACATTATAGATGTAGTTGTAATCCTTTGTTTCCCTCTCAGAACTCATTGTTCTTGCCTGTCCCAAAGAGAAAAATTGCCTTGATTTGGTGTTTCTCTTTTCCCATATGTCTTTTTAACTTGTATTACGTAGTGGTGGACTCAAACACACTCTTTAGGACTTTTACAAGTACATAGCTTTTTCTAAAGAGTAACTAACAATCCACAGCTTAATATTTTCTTTATATTTATAAATGTTATCCTTGTTTATACATGTACCTTTTGGTCATTTATTTTCATAGTTGGAAATATGCTGTAATGTACAATATTCACATAGAATAATTTATTAATTTATTCTTTAGTTTATAGACTTTTAAGTCATTCCAACGTTTCAGTATTAAAAATGAGGTTGCAAAGAACTTTACATACATGGTTTCCTTGGACACAAATTCAATGTTTCCTCTTAGGCAGAGAATAATAGTCATGTGACAAAAATGAAGTCGGGGTTCTCCAATATGCTTGAGGTGACCGAAAGGAAAGAGCCCAGAGCCATCGCCTCCTAGAACAGCCAAATTTATTTACTCTAGTGAGTCTTCAAATGTTATCATTTTCTACATGTTTTGTGACAAATATTTGGGAAACACCCATTTCACATGCGTAGCTAAAAATAGAGTTTCTAGTACTGCATGTGCAGGGAAGAGCTAACATAACGAGCTTGACTGTTATCCTTTGACAGGGTTGTTCATAGGTTGACTCTAAGCTGGCATCTCATAGATTTCACCATTCCCAGACCTGATAAAAATGGCCCCGCTGTGCCTGAAATGTCTGAACAAATAATGTAATTTTTACTGAGTACCTGGTTTCCTTCTGGGACTCTAGAATTTTGGTAGAGGGAAGTGACACTACTTACTGGCCCCCAGCACAAACACTGAGCACTGAGTCTCTAGCAAGCTTTCTCAAGAGAGAACATTTCACATATGTTGTCACAAGTCTTCACTTTGGAAACCAAGTGCTTCCTTTGTGACACCACTGTGGGCAGACTCGGACAGTTTGTGCCTGTTTCCCCCAGACTTCACCCGTGTGCCTTTTCACTTTGCTGATTTTTCTCTATTCTTTTGGCTGCAATAAACCATAACCATCAGTAGGACGTTATGCCGTATCCTGTGTGTCCTCCTAAAGAATCATCATCTGCAGGTGGTCTTGGGGACACATAGAGTATTGCTTCGTTTGTCTCACTGTGAGAGCTTCACTAGAAGTGTTTCTGGTCTTTGACTAGTCAAGCAACTAGAAGACTGTCAGTCTTTCTGGATCCCAGCACCTTGAGTGCAAATCCTCCAAAAAGAGGACACGTACTTCTGGTGGATGTTTTAGTGAGCAAGCAACCTAGCCAGAGTGGGCAGGCTCTGAGTTCATGGGCCACTTCTGATGTCCTTTGGTTTTTCGAGCATTCCTAATCATTTACTTGTCTGTCCCTTTGTTTCATCTCCGATCATAATATTTTTCCATTTCAAAAATTTTCTTGTAGTGGATTTCAAGCTCCTGTTCACTTCCATAATAACTCTTCGCTCCATTGTTAATTATTATCTAATACTTGGCTTATAATTATTTCTGTAGTTATCACCCAGCACCCAAAAGATGACCTGTCTTTAAATAAAGAATATTTTACCCCATTAGTTTAAGACTAGCAACAATTTTAACTGATATTTTTCTCTTCCAATTACATCAATTTTACTATTCATAGCACGTACTGAACTGAAGAGATAGATAGATAGATAGATAGATAGATAGATAGATAGATAGATAGATAGATAGATAGACAGACAATACATAGACACTAGGTATATGCTATAGAATATCTCAAGCCAAATCTAGGGAGAGCACTTTAATCATTGACTAGAGTGAAATATCCTCATCTTTTAAAAAATTAATGGCTGATCACTTAATTAAGAGACTTTACTTCAAATAGGGATATTAATAAATCCATAAGCTTGGACTTCACTGTTGATTTTCTTTCCAAGAAATTGTGTTTGACCAATACTCTGACATGAAAAAAAAAAAAAGGACTTTAATCATAGAAGTTTCTCTTCATTAAAAAAAAACCACTTTAGAAATAAAAATCTAAAATGGAGAATACGTTTTGAAGTTATTCATTGTTTTTCTGACTAAAACATTTAGTCAGACTTCTAATTTTGCTCTCGGTAGGACATTGTGAGGCACGTTACTCCAGGTAATGTGTTACAAATTTGTAGAATAGATTTGGCATCTTCGATAGCTTCTGCATGTAGTTTTTGCACAGTGTGTGAGTGCATTTAGCAATTCAGATCGTAGGATAGATCTTATTTTCTCAAGTAGGTTGTAAATTCCTGGAAGATAAGGGGACATGATATAAGGAGATAAGACAAGCTGTCATAATGGTATCTGGCATAATGATAGGCACACAGTAGCCCCCCTACCCCCACCTCACACATACATCATTAATATTTATACTCAGGGTCTGGCAGAAGTCATGCCCTTTTTTAAGTTTACCTAAAGAAAGGTTGTTACTTCTGCTGAAACTTAGATATAAATGTATAAATGGGGTGATTACCATCATAGTAAGTATGTGTTTGTTTTTTTGCAAATACAAAGGTGAATTACCAAGCCGAAGACATCTTATGATGACTCTTCTAAATTTTTTGGACTGGATTCCTCTCCAGCACCTCATCTGGAACCACTAGGGCCCAGGGAAGTCAGTATGCTGTGACGCTGCCGTTCACACTTACGAAAATGATGCTGCCTCACTCTTAGAAGTGATTGTTCAAAGTACTCTGATCCAATTTCACTCCAGGCCTGCCTTGCCGTGGCCCATCTCTCTTCTATTTACTGCACAGCTTCATTTCTGATACCCTGCAGTAATTGCTAATGTAACCGCTATTGAAAGAATTGTGCTGCCCAGGGACAGAGCCCACATTGCCTGCATTAGACCTCACTTAAAAGTCAAGTTCTTAGATGTCAAAACCAGTCAAAACCTTAGGCACCTGACCCATAGGTATCAATTCGTAGCCATTATAGGGAAAATGCTTCTAGCAGAGTGAAAGAGAACTCTGGATGATTCTCCAAAGAAAACATTACATAGGAAAGATTAATAAATAGGTAGGACATTTTATTGTGTACTTAACTGGACAAAGGTTGAAAGGGAATAAAAATAATGATGTCTTTTTTTTTAAATATGATGAGATTGAGAATAAAATTTGATTTAATGGTGTCAAGGGTACATTCAACTCATAAATATGACTGAAACAATTAATTTACAGAGGGCAATGAATCCTATAATTTCAGACAGAAAAGAGCTATGGAGAAGATCTAGATCAAAATTTTTTAACATGAGAATCTTTTTTTAATATAATTAAGCAAGAAAGTTGTATTTTTGGTTTTCATTCATTTAGATAACACCCAACTCTGGTATAATTTCAACTGTGTTATTAAATTTATACTCACAAACTTTTAAGATATTTTCTCTATTCAGTATACACCCATCACTGGCGTACGAATTCAACAACCACAGTTCAATTATATCATTGTCTTCCTCGTTCTGAGTCCCGCAAACCTCCCGATCAATACACTTTGAACCAACATGTAGAATGAGAAATATCTGAAACCTGGGACATAACTGATTTACGTACAAACATGCATGTTCTTATTGGCAAAGCAGGACTCACCCTCAGTTCTTTGAATTCTCAAGCTGTGTGCTTCCTGAAGCCCAGTGCTTCATCTTAAGAACATCATGGAGAGAGAATGCCAGGATGGCTCAGTGGGTGCAGCCCTGGGGTCCGAGGATCAAATCCCAGTCCCGGCCCATGCGGACCCATAGGCTGACCTGAGCTGTGAGAGGTCCCTGGCTGGTTCCTGCCCTGCACAGCACCTTGCCCACCTGTGGAATGAAAACTATGTAGAAAACTAATGGCATGCAACTATGGAGACTGTGCTGGGTCCTACCCCCACCCCCATCAAAAACAATAAAAATAAATCTTAAAGAAAAGAAAGAAATGGCATGGAGAAACTTTAATCTGCCTGACATTTCAAAACAAGGAAACACTATTACTAAAATCAGGGTCAACTTCCTCTGACCTTTCACTTTCTGGTCTCAGTCATGAGGTCCTCCCCAGAATGGGGAGAAATGGTCGCACAAAGAGGAGGGATAGAGCAGAGGAAATGCCTCTGGTCTTCTCCTGTCAGTAACAGTTTCTTTCTAATTGTATCCTCTCTGGCTTACTGACTTCCACTTAGCACTCGTTCTGAGGACAGGAGCTTGTGAGGAAAGGGTCTTTCTATTAACTACAGCTCTTTCTGCGATGCTGTTACACTATCTGTACTTCACAGCTGTGGTGAATGTTTGCCGTGCTGTCTGCGATCTTGTACTGAGAGTTGCTATTCTGATCGCAGAAAAAAATAAATAGACTAGAAAGCAAGTGATACCTGTTTTCTTCAGTGTTCTAAGTACAGAGGGATTGATTTATGGACAAAGATTGTATGTAACTACGATGAGGGTGACTTAGCGAAATGGGAACTGTAAATGACAGCTATCCACTAGTATTTGAAGGCTGTGCAACCCAGGGGCAGAGTGTAATTTTAGCCAGGATGAAGTAAGAATGGGTGAAATATTATTAAAACAAAACATTATAACCCAACTAGACAGAAAAGAACAAGTCAACCTGCTAATAGTCGATTAAATAAGCAAATCATATGGAGAGAAGGCAGAAGGTAAAATGGAGAAAAACTTTTCAGGGAGAACCATTGTTTTGGGAAGGGAGGGGCGTTTTGTTTGTTTGTTTTTTTTATTTTTTGAGGGGGTAGCATGGGAAACAAGAGATTCATTGGGATCAAGAACAGAAAGAGCATGGAAAGGTTAATTGATGGAGAGAACGTAATTACCTATCTCCCCAGTTGCCTTAAACATCAGACTGTGCAACATCCCAGGGTCTTCTCTGCCTCATGGGGAAATATTTTATCCTAAATCCAACAACAAAGTTATCGAGTTTCTAGAAACATATGAGAGTGTCTTTGTGTGGGGTATGCTCAATGGAAATACAAAAGCTTCTGGTTGTGAAAGGAGAAATTCTACATGATCTGATTATTAATAGAGTTTTGAGCATACTGATTACTTAAAACCTTCAATTTCATTATAATAAAACAGTATTCTATTTAAAGAAGTTAAATAAACTTTAGCAAAAGAAGATAAGCTTGTCATTAGTATTAGATTTACACTCCTAAAATGCAACAGGAAGTAATAAGAAAAAAAAAAGGAAGAAAAAGAATATCTAAACCTTTCTCTTATTAGCTCTAAAAATCATTTTACCAGCTATTACAAAACAGTATAGCAATTATTACCTAAACTTCTTCCTTCTCATACATACCCCTTTATCCACCAAGAACTAATTTGCTTCTTAGGTCAGGCAAGGATTTACAGAAATGCCACTTACGAAGGGTCTTTCCGCGATACTGTTACACTACCATGTCCCTTTGCAAGCCGGTAGTAAAGTTTTGAGGTACAGCCTGCAATTTTGTGCTGAGAGTTGCTATTCTGAACTCAGCACGAAAAACCATCAGACTACAAGCAGGTGATTCACTATTTTATTCGGTTTTCTGATTAAGGGCAAAGGGGTTGATTGATTTATGGACAGAGATGGAATCAAGCCACAGTGGGTGTGGCTTTGCTAAATGAGAACTATAAATGATAGGTATCCACTTGATATTTAAAGGCTGAACAGCCGCAGGCAGAGTGTAATTTTAGCCAGGTTAAAATAAGTAAGAGTGGGAAAAGGAGGTTGAAAAAAATAACATAATCTAACTAGAAGGAAGTGTCTCTATGAATTCGCTCGCAAGGAAGAACGAAGAAGTACTTTATTTACACATATATTTTTTGAAATAACAGTTTAAGTCAGGTACTCCCACGTTTTGAAACGGAACTTCGATTTCAAATGGTACGACCCGGAAAGATGCTAATGGAGCATGGTATATAACCCAGTGTGTAAATGACATCCGGGCGACAAGTCGTTTCTAAGACTACTGGCCACTAATGCTGTTGAGTCTTTTTAACCTTAAAAAATACAATTTTAAGGCAATTAGTTTGGAAAACACAGAAGAGTTTTTATTTTCTCTATAGTTACAGATGTGGTCATTTCCAATTGGCAAAATAAAGAGCCAAAACAAAGAGTTTCTGAAAACACTATGGGTAACAAAAAAAGAAAAAATCTATAGGATAATGCCATTAATATATAAAATAGCTGATTTCTGTGCACTAGGATGTGTTTGTTGCCTGATCTCCCCCACTCTGTTCTATGTCTCTTATAATAATTTGTCATGATCCTTAGATCCCACCAATCTCAATTTTTCCTTAAGCTAATACACTCTTAATCTCTGACATAAAATTACCTAAAATTTCTTGCAAATCCTATCTTTGCAACCTTTAGTATTTGTTTTGATGAAGAAAAATAATGGTAAACTATTTTAGTTTTTATGTGAACAAAAATATCTTTATTTTGCCCATAAGTAATGCTATTTTATTTTATATAAAAATCAAAGTTGAGATTTATTTCTCTCAGAGTGATTGACTTAATTTATTGCCCTCTCTGTTACTGAAGAAAAGTCTAATTATTTTGCCTAAGAATGGTTTCTTTATGGATAATCTGCTTTTTCCTCTGACATTGTTTCTTTTTTTTTTTTTCTTACTGTTCTGCAGTGTATCTTCATTGTCTTTCTATGTGAGTGCAATTTTGATCTAATGATCCAATGATTTCAAATCTCAGCCCCTATCTTCAATATGGTTTCTCTCCCTTCTGACTGTCTTCCTTTGGAACTTCACATAAGACATCAACCCTTAGATTGAACCCCCTGGTCTTACCACTGCTTTTAGCTTCTGGTTGGCTTGAATTTGTAGTATTTTCCAACTGTCTCCCCAAGTGTATTCTGTCTTAGAGCTTATAGAGTTTTAATTGTTATTGAAATCTAATCTTCAGTTTTTACATAACTTACATTAAAGTTTTTTCATTAAACTCAAGTGTGTTGTTTACTCTTGGTGCTGTACATTCTATAGGTATGAACACATGTATTATATAATAACATGTGTCCTTCATTATAGTATTATACAGAGTATTTTCACTGCTCTAAAAATCTTCTGTGATCTACCTGTTCATCCCTCCTTCCTCCTTAACCTCTGACATCCACTGATCTTTTTCTTTTCTTCATAGTTTTTTCTTTTCCAGAATGTCATATACCATATTTTTCCATATTGTGGATAATATTTTGTCTAAAGTTGTTATACCAAAAAAGTAGGAGTCATCTTATACACAGGAGTAACCTGTGTATTGATTTCTTAATGTTGGATTAGAAAAGTAGGGGTTGTCTCATATGTAGGGGTGTCTTATACACAGAAAAATATGGGGATTGGAATCCTACAGTAGGTAGACTTTTCAGATAGGCTTGTCTCTCTTAGTAATATTCATTTAAGTTTCCTCCAAGTCTTTTCATACCTACCATGATAGCTCAATTCTTTGTATCAGTGAGTAATATTCCATTTTACGGATGCTCCACAGTTTATTCATTCATACTTCTTTTGAAGAACTTCCCAGCGGCTTTCAAGTTCTGGAAATCATGAATAAAACTCTTATAGAAGTCTTTATGCAGTTCTTTGTGTACACATATGCTTTCCATGCATTTGGGTACCAGTAGTCAGTGCTCCCTGTTGCTTTGGTTATAGGACTATATCCTCCAAGTAATGACATTATAATCAAAACAAATTAATTATATAGTGATCAAGGGCCATTCAAGGCAAAAAATCTCACAAATTTTATTTTGAAGCAGACAATGAATGTCAGGTATTTCAAATTAAGGATACAGAGGGGAATCATATATGGATAACTAGGGTGGCTATCTGTCAATTCTAATGATTTGCTATACTTTGGTTTTAAAAACACTAGTGTGATGTTTGTTTCTTTTTAAAGGAACCCTAACATTACACTCATGGCCAACAGCACTATAACTCACAATTGAAAGAAGCTTATCTAACACATATTTATTTTTAAATTTATTCGATTGTTTATGAAAGAAGGTGAGAGAGAGAGTGTGTGTGCAAACGAGAGAGAGAGAGGGAAGGCGGGGAGGGCCTACACCAGTCTCCATAGTTGTACGTCATTGATTGTGACATAGTTTCATTCCTGTGGGTCAGCAACTGAACTGAGGGGATTTGGGAGCATTTGCCACCATCTCAGCAATTACCAGTTGAAGCACACAGTTCAGCACATAGGTTTGCACAGGCCAGGGCCAGGATTTGTTCCCCAGACCTCATGATCGCAAGGCAAGCACCCAACCTGCTGAGCTATTCTGGCATGCCCTAACACATATCACAGCTTTTTGCAGTAGAGACACTGGGCAGCACTTCAACGCTATGTTTGGGAACATTTTAACCCGTACCGTCACCAATGACAAGCACAAAACTGCAAAACTCTTGGCATTAAGAAGACTTTGCAGAAGATATTTGTTTATAGTAAAGAGAGACACAGAAGACAGTGCTGCCATGTTATACCTCCTCTGGGCATGTGGAAGTCAGGGGCTTAAATTCTATGTCACCTTGCATGTCTAGGAGTACTGTGAAAGCACCAGGAGTATGGATTTGGGGGCTAAAATATAAATTTGGGGAAGTAGGCAAATCTGCAAATATGGGATCCTTGAGTAACAGGGATCGACTAGATATGGAACATCCAAAGCCTGAGTGCTTCTCATTTCTGCCACTGGCATTGTCTCTGCAATACAAAGGAACTGAGTTCTAAGACCATGTTGCCTCACCTTTCCTTCTTGTTAATACAGGAAGCCAAGTCTGTGGTCTGGCAGGGAGTTTAATGTTCTATATGATACCAAATTGGAAGTAACCTAAATGTCTAACAAGAGGGGCTTGGAGCAATAATTTATGTGATAGTCTTAATATTGCTACCCTCTGATCATTAAGTGTTATGTACTTATTTTTATTCATATGGAAATACTTTTATGTATTTCAAATAATAGATCCAATGCGTAATAAAGAATAGTGTGATCCATTTTGATAACATGTTCATTTACATTAAATAAATTTTTCTATGAATAGGACTAGAAGATTTTCACCAAAATTTCTGTTATTATCATTCCTAGGTAATGAACTTGAAGGCATTTTACTTTTCCTTTCTATTTGGTTATCCTGATTTTCATTTTGCACAATGATTATATTTTATTTATGCATTTAAAAATACATATGATGTAGAGAAAGTTTAGGGCAGTGGCATCCAATTTTTCAGCTTCGATGGACCACGTTGGATGAATAAGAATTGTCTAGAGCCACACATAAAATATACTAATACTAACAATAGCTGAGGAACTAAAAAATCACACAAAAAAATCTCATAATGTTTTAAGAAAGGTTATGAATTTATGTTAGGACACATTCAAAACTATCCCGGGCCACACGTAGACCATAGGCAGTGGGTTGAGCTAGCTTGGTTTAGGGGATTAAGATTAATTCAGTTAATTATCAGTCATTACTCAGCATTGTCCATGTGCACAGCTGTTTGCTTTCCGCCCCTCCCCCCAATGTTTGTTTGTTTGTTTTGTCATTTTCAGTACACATTACTGGACTTCCTAACTACATAAAAATACTGTTAGTCAAAAATCTGAAGAAGTTAGATGAGCTGAACTCATTGATGTGTCTATATTGTTAAAAAACTAAGATTCAAGGCTTTTCTTACAGAGCAGGTAAAAAATGAAGAACATTATATAAATGATCGTATTTGAGCTTTGAAATAATCTTGTGGTATGGGTAAATATTATTTCCATTATTTAATAGATATTGATAGAAACGCTGAAACAAAGTTTACATAGTCTCTAAGGAGATGCAGCAGATGAGAGGTTAAAGTGAGATTCGTAGTCTGGGAGCTTGTAGTCAGAGCCCGTACATCTAATTCACAAACCACTATGCTCTTTGGCTGCCTCCAATGAGACGTCTCGTTCTTTGCTTTACCGTCATAGTCAGAAACACCCTATGTATTTGAAGAGTATGTTTTTGAAATGAACGTTTTTTTCCCATCCTTGGATGTAGTATTTGCAGAAGGAGATTAAGGGTAGATGGATGAGTTGGACAATAAGGGCAGGGAAAGGATTGAAATTCCCTTGAAAACCTTGAAACAGTCTAGAAGCATTAAAGATTGCTTTCCATCTACCAAGTCAGAGAGAAATATCAGTGGGCATTTTAGATCTGTTCTCAAATAAACTCATTTGATTAATGATGTTTGCTGAGGGGCATCAATTAGCAAAAGCACATCTTGCTCTAGGAAATCCCAAGATCTAGTCACAGAGGACTATTTATGGGAGAACACAAAAGATTTATTCTGTTTATATAAGGTACTATATGTCTTAGATGATAGTTTGTTTATCTTTTACTTCAGAACAGAGATTCCAAAAATATATACATGCTGTGAAAGACATCATAGGAAACAGGGGCCAACAAGGTAACAAATGCCATCCTGCTTCAACAACTACCTGTAATCAAATAAACTGATCACTGTAAAAATTTATGAAAGCGGACTATTCACTCACGACCACCTATCATTGGCTGGGGGAAAAATAATGGGACATCTACAGTAGTTTTTGTATTATCATGGATATTGTCATTTTGGAACTTTTTAATATTATAATTTATAAAAAATCAATATACTTTTTTAGAGATTAAGATTTTCAGTATAATAGGTCAAATGCAACAGTAAAACATTCTAATATATAGTTGCATACCACTGGTAAAAACAATCAAAATACAATTACTTAAAAAATTTAAAATATATATTATCTAGCTCTGTCCACTGACCTATCCAGGAGCCATAAATGCCTTAGAATCTAGATTTTGATATTGAATATCATTTTTTTTTCATAAAAGGAACCAAGACTCTTCAGACAAATGACTGATTGTAGTTCTAAGTCAGGAAAGGAACCAAGTACACCTCAGATATCTTTTTGTAGCAGAACACACAGAAGTTCCCACAAAATCCTCAGGATCACTTCAAAATGATGCACTGGAAAAAAACTGTGGCATTGGTGGCATCTAAAGTAGTAATGATACTAGTCATTTCAAATACAATAAATCAACAAAACCTATAAGTATGGAATGACAAATCTAAAACACATATGTTCGCCATTCAGTGTCATTGATAACCATCTTCAAAATACTGTAACTAAAAGAAAAGTATCTTGTGTTTTCCTTTCCTTTCATTCAGGCACTTTCCCCCCAAAGTAACACCACATTGGGAAAGTTCTATTTTACAGAAAACTTTAATGGAGTCTTGTACAATTTAA
>PVKE010007489.1:0-50517 GCA_004027555.1 Craseonycteris thonglongyai
GGCTAATAAGATGACCCTTCATATGTTTCTACCTTGAAAGTCTTTGAGTTTCACTTTTATGTGACCCTTTTCCAAATAACTCTGCAATTGTGTTTATCAAATCCTGTGATGCAGGCAAGTGGAGGTCTGATGATGCTTACAAAAATCTGAGCTAAAAGAGAAAAAATAGTGAGTTTTTAATACTGCTAAACAGATTCAATTTTAAGGAATGACCCTTATTCTGGGAGGTCCTTCTAAAATACCTTTTATGAAATGACAGTGCTGGAGAGTACTAGAGCCAGAATCAGCAGTTGAAAACACTGCTTCTGGGACCAGGTTTCCTGACTTGAGTTCTGGCTCTACCCTGAGCATGCACGTAACCTGGGCAAACTGTGTCCCTTCTCTGGGCCTCTGTTGCCTTATCTACAGAGCAGGGGTGAGAATGATAATATGCATCTCATAGTGTGGCCATGAAACCTTAATGAGCTAATGTGACTGCGCTTAGAAGAGGACCTTAAATATAGCAAGCAGTCAAAAGCTAAATGCCATTATCAAAAATGTAAACTCTTTTTAACATTTTCAATCAAAAGAATTAGATGTTGGCAACCAAATTTCATTGCCTTAGATGTTTTAGAAATATTACTTGTCTGGTAAATTGAAAATCTGAGGACCGCTGTTTTACGATATGGACTCATAGATTCCCTGAAATTGAGCATTGTGTTCATGACAGACATCATTCTCTCATTTCTTTTATTAAATCTGTTTCTTTTGGATAAGCTCCCTTTTCATTTCTGTACTGCACCAGTGAGACGTGTCCTATCGTGTTTTGGTGACACCCATGAAAATGTATTTCTCTTCTTGCATTAAAATGGCAAGATCAGTATTTATTGTCCTTCTCTGTGCAATGGAATTGATTTTTATGTGTGGCTTGTAGACGCAATCTCATTACCTGCTCAAATTTCTTTCTTGTATTGCAGCACACTTCCAGTGTTCTTGCTTCTTAGGCTTCTGAAAATAATTTTCAAATACATGCACAAGCTCTCTACATGTGATCTTGATCAAATCACTTAGCTTCTGTGGTTCCACTCCTCATCTCTAAATCAGGGCAGTGATACCTGTCCTGTCTATATCAGAGGTGCTTTTGAAGATCAAATTAGGTATTATCTGTAAAGATATTTTACAAATTATAAAAGTGCTCTGCCAATATGGGACATTTAAAAAAATTATTATACTCCAGAGCTAGTTTCAAGATTTAATTGCATATGCAATTATTTTTCAACTTCTCAGTTCAGCTATAGTTGGGTAACCTCAGAGAGTTAAAGTTACTTCAGTATCAGTTAAGCAAAATGCAATTTAGTGTATTTGCTATTATATCTTATATTCTTATAATTATGTGCAGCCTGTATATCACAAGCCATTAAATGATAGCTACTTAAAAACAAAATGGGTGGGTGATGCTGTTAGATTAATTTTCACAGTGGACTTATTATGTGTTTTATTTTGGGATATCACTTTTTATGTATTCTAGTTATTGTTTAACTGTGGTTAAGTGGCTTGCTAATAACTGGCCTGGGAGTTAAAAAAGGATGATGATAAACTAATGACTTAATGATTAAGATTGGTAAAAATGAAAAAACTGAACTGAAATGTGTTCTTTAGAACTAATACAACTAAAACCCTTTGGAAAAGGAGTGATTCCACCTTTTAAGCAGTTTATTCATAAGGTATTGAGCACATATATATGCAAAGTACTGTCCCAGGCCCTGAGAGTATAAGAGCCTGTGTTCAGCGCTGATATACATTTGGGAGTATTGGAGGGAGGAAATGTATAAGCAATAAACAAATATGCATATATGCAAT
Source organism: Craseonycteris thonglongyai (assembly GCA_004027555.1). Classification (NCBI taxonomy): domain Eukaryota; kingdom Metazoa; phylum Chordata; class Mammalia; order Chiroptera; family Craseonycteridae; genus Craseonycteris; species Craseonycteris thonglongyai. The sequence goes on from PVKE010007489.1 coordinate 1,840, forward strand.
ATAATATGATAAATGCTATGAAGAAAAATAGAGAAAGAGATAGAGAGTAGACAAGTAGGAGATACTCCCCCCATCCCCATTGGACCAAGAGAGTTATATTGAGGAAAGGCAAAATTCACAGCGAGTGTGTTAGTCTTTGCCATCTAGCCAGCCACACAGAATAGTATCCTAAAGCCACAGTCCCTGGTTTATCTCACTCCCTTGTGGGCTGGGCTCCACTGGGCAGTTCTGGTGGTCTCAGCCTGGCTCACTCTTCCTTTGTGATCAGCAGGCGTGGTGCTGCTGCAGGGGCTGGCTGTCAGCAGGGCCAACAGCAAGAATCAAGCCATGTGCGTCTCCTTATCCAGCTATTAGCCAGAGCTTGTCTTTGTGGCGTGAGTCCCCAGAGCAGCCAAATAGCACGTGCTTTCCAGTCTGTGCCTCTGCCCTGGTTGTACCCGTGAATACTTAGAAGTAACTTAGCCTCAAAATAAACCACATAGGTGTTCTGCAGTTTTTTCCTCTGTTTCCTCTTTTTGCATGTTATGTGTCTCAGTTTTGGATTTTTTGTGAGTGGTTACCATTAAGCTTATGTAAAATAAAGTTTCACATAAAAAAATAAAAAAAAATAAACCACATAGAGCTGTCAGCAATATAAGAAGAATGAGATTTTTTATAAGATTATTTATTTAATTTTTAATTGTAAAATAATAGAAGCAAATTTAGTATGATAACTGTTTATAAGTGTATAATTCAATAATGTTAACTACATTCAACTTATCTCTAGACCTTTTTCATCTTGTAGAATTGAAACTCCATACTCACACTAACCCACGGTTCCTTCAACTACTACTCTACATCCTTTCTCTATGAATTTACTCTAAATACCTCATATAAGCAGAATCATACAGAAATTTTTCTTATGTGTCTCACTTACTCTAGTTGGCATCATTCATATTATATAACATGTGGTTGCATGTTTTCATTTACTCTGACAATTGTACTGTATACACTTAGCTTATGTGGTTCTTTGTAAACTATTTTGAGACTTTAAGCATGAATTTTGGCTTGCAATTAAATTAATATTTCCCAAAGTTTAAAAATGCTTTACGTTCATGACTTATGAAAGTCTTGCATATGAAAGCAGCAGTATTGCTTTGTTTCCAGAGAACTGAAGTACAAATAAGTACCTAGAAGCACTCTGTCACAGTGATAGAGCCACCGTATCAACAGTCAGCTCTGTTGGTCAAGAGTGAAAAGTGATAAGAAATTCTAAATAATGTACATTCTTTTAGACTATTAAGGATGAGTGAATTTATACCTGTTTGCATAGAGGTATGCATTTGTTCCTTATATACCTCATTAGAAGCTTTTACATAACTGTAATAAAAACTTCGATTATGTGCAACATTAAAATTCATTTTTGTCCTACTCAGTTGCTTTGATAATGTGCAGTTATAGCCATTTTCTCTGTTGTACTTACAATGAGAGAAGATGTGGGACATATTTTTCATCTCCTTCCAAAGATTTCACCTTCCAATGCTCTTCGGTCTGAGAGAGATTGAGTTTGTGCCAACCTGTTTTGGTGCATATTTTCACATACTGCCTATCCTCATATTCAGTGTGATAGTTGTACTGTTGCAGTAGAACAGATGTATCTGTGCAGCTCTCTTGTATCCTTTTCATGCACTTTGATGAACACATATAAATACATCCATGAACAAGGGGCCAGCAGGGCAGAGGTCCAGCATCCCTGACTATGGGAATATTCTAACTACAAGGTTAATTCATGTTTCATGTTGTCTTTTATCATGTACCCTGATTCACATAGTAGCATACTCTTTCCTACCAGGGCCAGTCTAAATCTCATGAGATTTAGGTTAATATTGGTTTTGAAATACTAATTCACCGTGTTGCTAAATGTGACACTGGAGTGACTCATTTTAAATACATTAGATTCACACATTTGGGAAATGAGTAGTGAAAAGGTTTCTTGGCAAGGGGGCCTTACATGAACCCCAAATTGTGTGATGCCTGTATTCCATTGAAGGCTGTCCGGTTTCTGTTTATTTATTATTCTCAGTTCCTGTTATGGGAGAAAAAGAAACTTTCTGGTTAGATGGGGCTAATCGGAAATTAAACGCTGCCAAAATTAGATTTGGTTTCTTCCTAAATTAATGATAAGCCAGATTTGTCTTTTCTGTACAAAACTGCTGCCATAATTACAATATGTATTTAGATTTACACGGCTGACCTATGGACCCTTGAGAGCTTTTGGTATCCAATCTAAGATCTAACAATGGCTATTACTCAGAATGAATATAGGCCCAGAACCTCATTGAATGGAACGTAACTTTTTTTTTTTTAATATATTTTTATTTATTTATTTATTTTTGACAGAGAGAGAGAGAGAGAGAGAGAGAGAGAGAGAGAGAGAGAGAGAGAGAGAGATACAGATACAGAGAGAGAACTCAACTGGGGGAACTCCCAGCCCAGTATATGGTTCCACACGGGCCGGGGCCGGGATTTGATCCTCGGTCCCCGGTGCTACAAAGAGAGCGTTTAACCCACTGAGCCGTCCCGGCTTCCCCCATAACTTATTTTTAAATGTTTATTTTTATTGTTTTTGACAGAGAGAGAGATACAGAGACAGAGAAGGGGGAGGGCCCAGACAGTTTCCATAGTTGCACATCATTGGTTTTTCCACATAGTTTCATTCCACAGGTGGGCGAGGGGCTGCACAGGGCAGGAACTGGGTCGGGGTCTCACCACAGTAAGAACTGAACTGGGGAGACTCCCCAGTTCAGCATATGGGTCTGCACGGGCCAGGGCTGGGATTTGATCCTCAGTCCCTGGGGCTGCAAAGTGAGCTCTCAACCCACTGAGCCATCCTGGCTGTCCCCATAATTTATTTTTAATTTAAGTTTCTTTACCAGGAAAAAAAATTAGTTTTATTATTCTAAAACAGCTCTGCTAAAGGGCAACATGTTTTTAATGCATTTCCAACACATTAAATCATTAAGAATCTTATTAAATTATAAACATTAAGAGGGTATACAGGGGAAGCCGGGATGGCTCAGCAGGTTAAGCACGCTCTTTGCAGCCCCTGGACCAAGGATTGACTCCTGGCCCTGGCCCATTTGGACCCATATGATGAACTGGGGTGTGCTTCCCATGCGGAAGGTCCCCAGTTCAGGTCTTGTATCCACCACCCCCTCCCATCCCCCAACTCCCCGGTTCAGCCCCTGGCTTGAAGGGGCATGCTTCCTATACAGGAGTCCCTAGCTCAGTTCCTGCCCTGTGTGGCCCCCGCCCACCTGTGTGGATCGAAACCATGTTGAAAACTGATGACGTACAACTATGGAGACTGCTCTGGGCCCTCCCCCTTCTCTCTGTCTCTGTCTGTCTCTGTCTTTCTCTGTCACTGTCAGAAACAATAAAATAAATTTTTTTTAAAAAAGGAGGGCATACGAAATATCTTCCCCATGAGACTGCAGATGAAGCAACACTGCATTGGATAGCATCACATTTGAACTGAGGACAAGAACACAGTAACGATGGAACACCTTATTATTATAATATATTCAGTTTTCCTTACAGACCTTCATGCCCTGGGGACTTTGTAATACCTATACCTCAAATCCTGGTCCCTTTAAACACTGGGTCAGCCACTTTCCTGTGTCTGAACCCTAAGGCCATGGCAGTGGGAGGATAGGATAAATCTACTGGTGCAATTCTATGTGAGAGGCTTAGAAGTGCCTGGAAAAAGACAAGACAAATGGACATGGTTGCTTTTAGAGTCAGTCATCCACTAACTCTCAGAGTGCTGTGATAGTTCTCAGGAAGGTGTCAAGTAGGCCCCTTGGCAATGAAGAGTAAGCGTACTAACAGTACGTCTAGGTCTGATTTTCAAGCCTTTGTAGGCAGCTTACTGTGTAACTTCAAATAAACTGAGGAGCCTGAAAAAATTAAGAGAAAGAACTGGAGGTTGTCCGTAGCCTCAGGTCTCGCCCAGCCATGTCTGTGATGGGTCTTTTCACACAGAAAAAAAATAATAATAATAATAATGTAAGTGTTTTGGGCCCTATTTTGAATGTCTTCCAGTTAGGGGCTTGAGCAAATGTTTCGTTCCAGTTCTCTGATTCATTCCATCAGTCTCTGTCAGAGAGGGTTTTGCTATCATAGAGAAACATCAGCGTTCTCAGAATTAGTCCCTCACTAAGCACCAACTACAGTATGTGGAGGCCACCGGAATACTAAAGAATGCCTCTGCTTCCTATAGCAGTATCTTCTAGAGAAAGGACAACGCCTGCTAAATCTTCTTTGTACAATTTTTAAATATACCCTGGGTCATCTAACTCTTCCCCCAAATCTCTTATATATTTAGCAAAAAAGAAGTATGGTTAATGAAATTATTAACTTTAATTAGAGCAAATGCCTTAGTTTTTTAAATTAAATTTATAATGCAATAGTTGAATTTTATGTTCTCTATGTAAGCATCTATAATACATTGGGGCCCCCTGCATAGTCAATATGTACTGCAGACTTATTTTTTTATAGAACTTGGAGTATTATTGAACATAAATTATCATAGAGATTTGTCATTTTCTCACTGCCTTTGTGAGTATTTTGTACATATTCAGGGAAGACTAATGTCTGTGGTTTAACTTCTTTCGCTTGAAAGTCTGACTGACTTGGGATGAGTGCTGATTCTAACATCTATAGCTAGAAAATCCCTGAAAAAATTACTTAACTGTTCTTAATCTAAGTTTTCTAGTAATTCTAGTAAGTTTTCTGCCAGCACTAACACCTTCTTCATTGCATTGCTGGGAGAATTAAATGTGATAATGCATGAAAAATGGTTAGTAGAATACCTTGGTCACCTGATGCACCCTGAATTCTAAGTAGGCTTGCTAGCAAATTGTGATCAGTTTATAAAAATAATAAACTTGTTACAATTGATGATGCATATTACTGTGGCAATATCTCCCAGTAGGATTATTAAGCTAAATAGGTTGAGTTTTGTTTGACAGACAGACATAAAATTGCAGTATGTTTAATTAAAACAAAAAATGTATGTATATTCTCAAGCCAATGTCAAAAAATGATTACAGTACATATTCACTGGAACCTAAGAGAACATTGCCTTTCAATTCTTCCAGGTGTTGTTAGGCTAGAAAACAGCTTAGTAAGGTAGAGTGACTGAAAGGTGGCAAAAAAAAAAAACCCCAAAAAACCCAGAATGTGAATGCTTTATTCACATGTAAGACCTTGTTATTCTATGGTAGAGGACATATTACAATTACTAATGACGTGATGAATTTCTTGACACTTTAACTCTTTAAAGAGTAATGAGTACTGCCACAGACCCTCGCACCTCCAAGTTTACCCAAAACACACAAAGCTTGACAACCACAGTTTGATTTGAGGTAGCCTGTGGGGTATGACTGAGGTGTCTTGAGGAGACATCGTTCCCTTTCAACATTTACCTACAGACCTCAGGAAGGTTGAAGATCCTTATTGAATGAGATTGGTGGTGAGGTCCTGATGCTGTGGATCTAAAGAATTGAAGCACACGGGTAAACTTCATTCTGAGGGCTGCGTGTGAGGCAGGCTTGTTTTCCATGACCCTGACCCAAGATCAGAAAGAACCAGTGTCAGAATGGCCTTTGTCTTCAGAACATGTTAAGAAAAGTTTACTCACTCTTTCCCAAACAGCTATGTTATGTGTTTGTGCCTGGAGCCTTAAACACGGCCTGTCTAAAACCAATTTCAAGAATTGGGAAATAGATGGATTCTGTCTTTGACTTCAGACTTCCAGTGTGCTTCTACCTGTTCTTCCCTGAGCATGCTCTTATTCATTCCCCTATCAACCTGATCTCAGCTGATTTGTCCCCATTAATGTGGATGAATAATTTATCAGAACACATGCAGTGACATTTGGCCTCCAAATAGAACTTGCCTACTTCATCTATAAGGATAATGCTGTTCCTATTGTTAAAACTAAGTTAATAAAATAAAATAGATAAGAGCTAAAACTTCCACAGTAATAACAGATTATGAAACTTGATAATATGTCAAAATTTTAGCTATGAGGGTTAACCGCATTCCTTTGTTTATATAATATATTTTATAAATTAATTCTAAGAATATAATGAACTGATAATTATATTACCTATTAGAATAAATTATAAGTGAAGAGAAAGCTTTAAAAATGAATAATGCATATAAATGGAATTAAAACTACAAATACAAGAAATTTTATTAAGAAGTATGATTATACCTATTATTAAAAGAAGAATAGAACTGTTTGATATCAAAATTACTAATCTTCCATCCATGCTATTATCCTTGTACAATGAGTAATGTAAGTATATAACTATTCAGGTAAAATATTTCTACCGACCAAATAGCAATATTTCTTTCATATAGATCTAGACAAGTGACTGTAAACATGTATTTATAATTGGCATTGAAAACCCTTCCTAGCATAAATAATCAGTAGAGAAGATACAGATGTTAAAATATTTCTGTTAAGTGTTATTATATATTGTTATTTCATTGTTCTTTAGATAAACTATATTGCTCTTAATTTGGATTATGAGTTCGTCATAAATAACATTTTATTTGTTAATGTTTATATCTTATTATCTATTTTAATAACTGAAGTCATAGATGACATATAAGAAAGCAAAAAATACAGAAGCATGTGATAAAGAACTTAATAAATTCCCTCGTATTTTGTTCAGTCCCTTTCCTCGAGATAATATATAGGTGATTATCCTTCTACATCTCCCTCCATGCCCATATAGACATATAAGTATCAGTGTATGTCGCAGGTCTGTTCCTTACTAATTCTAACAAAATGAGATCATATTGTACGTGGTATTCCACAAATTTAGTTTGCATGTGTCAATATAATCTGACCATATCTCTAGTTGCTAGAATCTGGTACACTCTAGATTTAGTAGTAGTAGCTTTTCATTCTTAGTAGTAGCTTTTTAATATTTTGGAATAAGAATATACTAATTATTCATCTTTTCCCCTTTTGATGGATAGATTACTGTTATTTTCTATTAAAAATAATATCTCAATAAATATCTATAAAGATATCTTCTTATATTAAAATATTTTTGTTTCTGTAGGTTACAGTTTTAATGTAGAATTGGTGGAATGTAGAATTGGTGGAATGTAGAATCTCAAATATATATATATTTAAGATTTTAGTAGATGTTGTCAGATTACTTTCCAAAAAGTGCTAGCCAGTTAAACTCCATGAGCAAGATGTGAGAATGTTAGTTTCTAAACATACTTTTTAGAATTGACTGTTAATGCTTGTGTAACATTTGTCACCAGTTTATTGGTTTAGAAATATGGCTACTATTTTAATTTGCATTTTATTTTTATGTTTGTGTTTATTGATTTCTTGTAGTTTTTCCTCATTCACTTATGTATTTCTGTCCTCAGGATTCTTTTCTAATCTTTTCAATTTGTAGAATTTTCTATAGTAGGGCTATTATTAACCTTTTGTCTGTTATATGTTTCTATATATTTTCCTTCATTCTACCATTAGCCTTTTGACTTTATTCATGCTACATTTTGTTAAAGAGAAATGTTTACATTTTACATAGCTAAATCTATCAACATATCCTTTAGGGCTATCCATATATATTAATATACGATAAAAATGTCATTAGAATTTAAATCAATCTGCACATAAATTAATTTATTCTAGGTAGATGGCCAGATATACAGTAATGTTTGTTAATTAAATCATCATTCTTCCTTGTGGCTTCTCATTTTCCAGTCTTATGTCAGGAGGTATTTTTCCTAATTTTCTTTGAATATTTTTTTTTTAATTTTTTTCTTTTTATATTTATTTTATTATTATTTTTTAATTGTTTTTTGACAGAGACAGAGAGAGAGACAGAGAGAGAGAGAGAGATACAGAGACAGAGAGAGAACTGAACTGGGGGAGCTCCCAGTACAGCATATGGTTCCGCATGGGCCGGGGCCGGGATTCAATCCTCTGTCCCTGGTGCTACAAAGTGAGCGCTCAACCCACTGAGCCATCCCGGCTTCCCCTGAATATTTTTTAAAGATTTTATTTTTACACTTAGATCTTCAATCAGTGAAATTCTGGTCAACAAGTCTTGTGGGGAAGTCTACAGGGCCGATGAGACCTCTGGGAAATGATGAGACTCTGGGAAAGGTTCCTTCTCTCTTTAATAGTGAACAAAGAAAAATGGCCCTTTGTTATGTGATGTGATGTCCAAGAACTCAGCAGACAGACATCAAGTAACCACAGGGAAGCTAAAAAGACAGCCAGTGTGAAAATGCACATAACTAAATTAAAATACCCTCCATACCTAGTTTTCATTTGCTCCATTTATTATTTTATTAATCTATGCAACAACTATTTATTGAGATTCTATTATTTGTGAGATATTCTCCTAGGTTTGGGGTATACAGAGACTAGGTATGTATAATTTCCGTTATATGACAGTTTGAAGTACACAAATGAGTAAAACAGATAAGTACCCTGCCTTCATGGACATCACTTTTTAATTTGTAAAGCTCTCCATTGGTTTGCAATGCATGCACATATTTACGTGAAGCAAAGTTTACAAAGATTCCCAGATCTGTGTAAGGAGGAGGTTCTAAAAGTGAACATAAATATTAAGGCAGACTTTGCAAATAAGTTGTTTTAATCAGAATGTTTTAGACTGCAAGTAACGTAAAGACATTTCCTACAGACTAATCAATAAGAAAATTTATTCACTTGTAGTAACAGGAAGTCCATAGCTAAGTCATATTTCACAGCTTGTTGATTAGTGGCTCAGTAACATAGCCAGGGATATGAGTTTTTCTAAATCTTTCCCGCATTGGCTTCAACACAAGGCTGGTCCTCTTTGTGGTCAGAGGTGGCCTTTAGAAGCAACTAGGTAAACATGCTTTGTTGACATCTGATGGAAAGGAGAGAGAAGCATTTTCCTTAACCTAGAACATAACTCTTTTGTTTCAATTTGTTAGGCCAATTAAGGACCAATAATGATAAACAGGAAATTTTTAAGAACTGATTGACTCGTCATTATTCTCAAACTTTAATGACCTTTAGGGATGTGAGTGTACATAGGAATCAGCTGGGAAGCTGGTTAAGTGACAGATTGCTAAGTCCCACCCCAGAGTTCATGATTTAATAGGTTTGGAATTGGGCCCCAGGAATTTACATTTCTAACCAGTTTCCAAGTGATGCTGATATTGTGGGTTGGGAACTACTGATTTGGAGTAATGAAACTGCAGCCTTGCACTACAAATCTCTGAGAATGGTCAGCACACTGACAATAGTTGCTGCTAAGGATGTGGAACAACAGAAACCCTCATTTTTTGCTGGTGGGAATGCAAAACAGTAGTCTACTTTTCAAGACAGCCTTGCAGTTTTATATAAAACTAAATATACTCATAACACAGAATCTAGCAATAGCGCTGCTTGGTATTTACCGGTACCCAAAGGAGTAAAACTGGTGTTAAAAACTTACATGCACATAAAAACCTGCACATGGGTGTTTACAGTAGCTTTATTCATAATTGCAAAATTTGGAAGCCACTGAGATGTGTTTCAATAGGTGAATGGACAAATAAACTCTGGTACATCTGGGCAATGGAATATTACTCAGTTCTAGATAGAAGTGAGCTATCAATCCATAAAAAGACATGGAGGGAACTTAAATTAATATTACTGAGTGAAAGATGCCTATCTGTAAAAGGCTAGGTATGTATGATTCCAACTATATGTCTGGAGGTAGGGAGGGGAGGAAGAATGAATAGGCAGAACACAGAAGGTCTTTAGGGCAGTAAAAATGCTCTGCATATTATGATAGTGGATACATGTTATTCATTATGCATTTGTCCAAATCCATAGGATATACAACACTAAGAGTGAACTAATGTAAACTGTGGACTCTGGGTAAAAATAATGTGTCTCAATGTAGGTTCATCAGTTGTAACAAATGTACCACTCTAATGGGAGATGTTGATTGTGGTGAGGATGGGGAGGTACAGGGGGTATATAGGAAATCTCTGCACTTTCTGCTCAATTTTTATGTAAACTAAATTGCTCTAAAAAAAAAATGTGTACCCTAGGGTTTATGGATGGCTTGAGCAATCCTTGAACCCCAAGGCGTGGAGAACTAAATGGTTGAATGCAATCAGGGATTTGGGGAGTTACAGGAAAGAAAGAGGAGAATGAACGGTGGGTAAGAACTGATATTGTCTTTTATACATGTTGATATGAATTACTGTTGAGAAATTGGGTAGTTCTTTTTCTGATTTTGAGTAAATGAATTGGAAATTGTTAAGTACTGTCTATGAATCAGAATTGAGATCTCAAAGAACCCTGTTTTTTTGGGTTTTTTTTTAAAGCCCTTGATTTTAGTAGAGACACTAGAAAAATACTCTGTAGAGATTCATCGGAAATCCATCCTTCATACTCATTGTGGATCTTACCTTGAGACCAGTTATATGAGATACGTTTATAATACCTAAATTGTTTAGAGGGCATTGAGATGCAGTTCTTCAGGGGCCTCTCATACTTCTTCACATCTTGCTGGCACGGCTCTGATAAGCTGTCTTTTCAAAAATGTCTGTATTCTTGGAAGATAGAGCTAGCATGTCCCACTGGAACAGAGGACATGGACAAGCTGTCTTACTGTTCATTATAATAAAGATAATATATCTGTCTAAAGCAAAGGGTAGACAGGTTTGCTTACAACTGTAATAAGAGACTTGAATTCCCTAAGTGCAAGGTTCTTCAGTTGTAACACTAATCTACTGCATGTACAACATGACTTGGACCCATTATGTTGCCCCCATGAGACTTTGGAGGCAAGGGGAACCAATAGGAACTTGAAGTTCATGCTACTTGCTATGTTGTTGGTAATAAACTCCTTTGTCTCTATAACCTAGAAATCTCACATCTTCTGCCAACATCCATGAAACTAGAGTAGGTAACTTGTTAATTTGAAAGTTAGATAAAATCTCAGCCTCTACACAGTTCTTGACGGAATAAACTTAGAAGAAAAAAATAACTAAATTCTTTGTAACTTCATCTAATCCTACATTTGGTTGACTGGGAAGTTGAGACCTAGATAACTGAAGTGAGTCACACAGTGCTCAGCTAGTATATTTGCACACGTGAACAATGAGGCTATTTACACAAGTGCACAGCCAGTCTATTTGCACAAGTGCACAGCTACTCCAATTACACAGTACACAGCCGATCTATTTACACAACTGCATAGCCATTCTATTTACACAGATGCACAGCCAGTCTATTTGCACAAGTGCTCAGCTGGTCTCTTTTCACAAGTATACAGCCAATCTATTTGCAAAAGCACAGCCAGTCTATTTACACAATTTGCACAGCTGCACAGTGAGTCTATTTGCACAAGACACAGGGTGGCTGTTTACACAAGTGCACTACTGGTTTATTAGCATGCGTGCACAGTGAGTCTGTTTGCACAGGTGCACCGCCTGTTTACACAAGTGCACAGCCTGTCCATTGCTTCGGAAGCAGCCGTCCAAGCCAGCATTCAGGGCTGTCAGTGCACCTTGCTTTTTGCCTCCCCATAAACTCCAGTTCTATGTGTAAAGCCTCTAGCCTTGGTTTAGAGTTGATTTAAGATTGTGGTTCGACAATAAGAACTCATTCCAAGATAAAACCAGATAAAATTGACAGAAGTTGAACGGGGTGGTTAGTTGCATATAACACATAGCTATAACCTGACCAGGTTATTCAGCCCTAAGAAATAGCTGAAGGAATAAAAGATAATTATGTGCCAGGGTTATTTAGCTGTAACTACTAAGAAGTGCAATGTGAGATTAGTTGACCTTCTCCATTATCTCTTGATTTGTGTGTGTGGTTGTTGCTGCAGTTCTAAGGCTAGGTGTCAGTTTATTTTATACAGCATTAGAAAGTAGACCTCTGCTTGACCATGAGGTATTAACATGCCTTCTAGCTAAAAGGATAAGTAAGGTGGTCACATTAACCATTTTGTCTTCAGTTACGCTCTCACGTTAAGTCCATCCTGCTCACTTATTAGGTGCACATTGGTAACAGTTTTGTCTTGTTTTGTTTTTTGACATACTAACATATGTCTTTTTCTCTTTAGAAAGAACTTTTTTCTAGTACTATGAAATCATAACTTTTGTTCTATATATTACCAATATTATACCTGACCCTTATGGCACACTGATCACATTCAGTTTTAATTATTGAAAAGGTTTGTATCATAATAGTAAGGTTAGGATATTAACTGTTATGAAAAGTCTATGATCAGGTGACAGAGTATCTTTCATATAAATTCCAATACTGTTTCATAATTTTTTTAAAAAAACAAAGACACATCTTTCCACTCTCAGAATGGCTTATAATAACTTTTGAAAAATAATGCCTCCCTTGGAAGCTCTGGTCTCCACACCTGTGTTTTCTCTGAGGCATAGGCATGTGGCAAAGAAAACTGAATGTTACTCGGTGCCCTATCTATAAGCTGGGTCTTTAATTTCATTGTGGTTATTGAAGCTCTCACTGTAACCCAAGTGAAAAAGGAAGTGAGGGCAAAGAAATGATTTCTGCAAATGATCTGTATCCAGCCAACAGAGGCAATCATTGACCCTTCATTGCAGCTTCCTTTTCTGGCCACCTTTGTCTAACCCTGTCAAGTGTATAAAGTAAACATGTATCCCATTCTAGGCTAGAATCTGGAGTTTCTAAGGATGACTTCAAAGAAAGCAGCAATATAAGCTAGTATCTATATAAAATGGTTTTGGGAGGATTTGGGAAGCATAAATTTCAACATTTAGCAATTTATAATTCTTCCTAATAAGTTCATCAATTGGCATACCAATCTGTTTTTACCTTTGCAAATATTTTAATAATTGGTTTGGAAAGGTGGAAATAAACTAATCTTTTGGACAAATATGAATTTAAGGTATTTCATTTGCGACAAATGGTTAGCATGTTACATGTTATATTCATTAGTTCAAATGAAGTATATTTAAGTGAAAACCTTCTTTTCCCCAAGATAGAGCACATAACATACAGGGTCCGGCGGGAGTAACACTGCCAGAGTCTCATCAGCTCATAAAAAAGGGGCAGCACTTCCTCTGGATCCTGTATTTGAATTATTTATTTTTCCAGAAGTTTATGCTCAGAAAATGACATCATTTTAAATGATTAATAGCAGAATTATAAAGTAAAAACTGAGAATGAGAAATCAGTGTCTTGGTCTTGTGGTTAGTGTTCCCTTGTCATCTTGCAGTCTGCTGACAAAGTGTGGAGGGTTTACAGGAGAGGCTGTGAGGGGTTTTAGGAGGTTGTGGAATGGGCTGTATTGGTGTTGCAGGTGAAGCAGCTTTGGACCTGTTACCTCATCCTGACTGAGGAGGGCTGAGGGGCAAGGGGCAGGCTCAGCCTGGGTCACTCCCAGGGGGTGTGCCTGCATCTTCACATCCCGGTCCTCAGCCCAGCTCAGAGAGTGCTTCAGGCCGTCTCTACTGGCCCTGCTGCTGCCTCCGGCATGCTGTTCACTGCACATCTTCACCTGGATTACCTGTGGGTCTCCAACTATTCATCCTAGAATACAATAGAACATCTTCCCCCTCCCCACCACAGCTTTCCCTCCTGCGTATCACTCAGTGTCCCAAAACTGAATAAATAATTCCACAATCTGTCCACTCATTTCACCCAGAAACTTCTGCCTCATTCTTGACTCTTTCCCACTACTTCAGCCCCTACACAGAATCAATCACTGACTCCCAGGATTTTGTCCCAGATGCCCTGGTGTTTGGGAAGGGTCTCTGCAAGGCCACTGTGCTGGCCTCAGCCACCCACCGTGGCTCACTGGGCCCTCCCCCACAGTTCCTCTGTCCTGTAGACAGATTTTTGAAAATGCAAAGGTAACCATACCATGTCTAAGCAAAAACGCCAGAAAATAAAGACTCTTTCGCACGCAGCTGCCCCCCACACTCCTTGTTCCCCTTTCCCTGCACCGCCGTCTAGCGGTCGGACACACCAGTTGTGTGTTGACCTGTCTCCCTCCTGGAGGGCAGGGCTTTTGGTCGTCTTGTTTGCAGTGCTAGGACCACCAAAGACACTCATGAATAAATGACTGGCTGTGTCCCCCGGTGGTCAGTCTCTGGCCCCCCGCCCCCCTCAGCTCCCCACACTGGCTCTGCAGGCTCCACTTCACTTTCACTGTGTTGATTTCGTTTCCCTCCATGCAAGCGCCTCCTTCCTGCCTGAGAAGCACCGTGAGGATGGTGCCTTCCTGCCAGCAACGCTCCCTCACTCCTGCCCTTGTCCACTGCCCCTTCAGAATCCCTGCTTAAGTGTCCCTCCCTCAGGGAGGTTTTCCCTGAACTATCTCTGGGCAAGGGACTGTGCATGGCCTCATGGTTACTTTTTAAACGTCTGATACCCCCTTCTACACTGGAAGCTTCAGTCTTCAGGAATAATGTCTGTCTCGTTCCCTGATATACACATCACACCCGCCCAGTGTGGGCTCTCAACAAGGATTTAGTGCACCACAGATCACTGTCATTCAGGGTGTAGATTAGCATCTAACCAGCAGTGAATGCTAAGCTGTTTCCTCAAAGAGCCAGTTACATCAGTCACTGTGTGAGGCCTTCAGTCCAGTCCCCGCTACCTGACCTGCTTAACTCCGCCTACCTGACCTGACAGCTGAAGGCCTCTGTCTTTAGAGCACACTCCTGAGGAGTGGCTGTCATATATGGTACTTGTGTATAAACAAGTATTAAATATATACATCGTTCTCTGGGGGTCATAGAACCAGCGGGCATTAGCAAGGCCTGTGAGGAACTTCACATTCAGGACCAGGTCGTCTCCCACTGCTTATACTTCAGTCACATTGGACCTTGTCCACCTGCCTGAGCACATTATTCTAGCATTCTCTGTCATACCTCCAACCATATCTTTTCACACACTATGCCCTTTCTCAGAAATTCCTTCCTTCCTCTTTTCTGCTTGTCAGACCTTTAACACATTCTTTGTGCAAAGGAACTGAGAGTCCTTGTCTTATTTACCACACAAAATTAACTCCCTGTCCCCTATCCTGCCGCCACACTTTGAACATATCTTTATAATGGCCTTTGCCTCATATACTCTGAATATGTTTTCTGTCTCTCATCCCATCAGTCAATAATGTAAGACAAAAACGTGGGCTTATTTCTTTTCATTTCGTGTGAACCAGTGCCCCCACACACACTAGGGCCCCATATATGTTTTGGACATTTAAAGAACTGTTCCTCATTCTGTGCAGTCAGGCTACTTTCTCCTTTTAACACATTTTCCCATCTTCTTTGCCACCAACCTTCTTGGAGAAAATAATCTGTGGAAGGTCATTATCAAGTTATCTCAGCACTTATTTAATGTGTGTTTAGCTGCTTTATTGTCACATAAAAATGTGTGGTAGTAAAGTAAAGTAATAAAACCGTCAATAAAAGCTTCACTTCCACTCAATATTTAATACTAAAGAGCAAGAGACGTTTCAGATTTTCATCTATAATAGTAAAACGGCATTATCAAGGTTGGTAGGCCATTGGTTTTCCTTGAAATATTGTTAACTTGATGAATACAAATGTAAATTGTTAGAATATAGTGTGGTCTAGGAAGCAGTGTATTTCAGCATTCTTTATGGAATAGTCCTTAAATAAAGTCGGGATATGAAGTAGCTCCATGCCATTATGCCACCTAGTGTTTTTAAACAAAGAAAGGACAGTGATGATAGCTGACCAGCTATCAGTGACAGAAGAATCAAGAAAGGGGAAAAATGCCCCCAGTGATACCATAGTTAATGTATATAATTTATAAGGTACTGCCATATCCATTTTCTTACCTAATCTCCAAAATTATTGGGAAGTAGATAACAGAATCCTCATTTTTCAAGTCAGAAGGCTGAGTTTCTGAGAGGTTAAGGGATATTCAAAGGTCACAGAGAACTGTAATACAATTTTAAGTGTGTCTGACTCCAGGTCAGGTTCTTTCTCTTATGGCATGGTTACTTCATTGCTAGGCAACTAAAAATTGATACAATTTTTGGTACCAATTGAAATTGATACAAATGTAGTACACATAATATTTAGAAAATCTGCCATCATGATTACTAATCAAAATATAACGTAATGTAGTGTCCAGTGGCGAGGTGAACTCTAGAATAGTTGTCCTGACTACCATCTAAGGGGAAGATATGAAAGGCAAATGAAAGTACCTTCAGAGTTGGGGCTACATGTGTGAAAACTTGAACCCATTTTCTCTGACAGTATAAAACTTTTAGATTCACAGGAAAGTAAATCTTTATTTCAAAATTATACTTTGAAGTTTGAAGATAAAAGGAGAGCTGTCAAAGGGCCAATGCTCAAATAGATGGGCTAAAAACATTAAAAACAAATCTAGAGAGCTTATCAGAATTTGAAATGAATGTGATAACAGATCCCCTATAGTTCAAGTCCTCAGTACTGTGTAACAGGGTTTAAAGCAGCTTAGCTCGCCCTAGCATACAAGGAATCAAAGCCCTTTGTGGGGTTTGTGAAATGTGTTCTCATTTTCTCAGGGAAGAAACAAGCAGATTTTTTACTTTTATGTACCTTGTCACTTAGGAATATTTGAGATTATGTGGTTCGGGTCCATTCTTAAAGCAACACAGAGAAACACAGTGACACTTATTCAAATCTGTGATTGGCCCACCAATCGCCCAGGCAGTGTTTCACATTGCCTCTGTGTGCCAGAAAGCGCCAGCATTCTGGGGAGATGGGACGCTCAAGCTGAACCCTGGGAACAATAGGCATGCACCCCAGCCAAGGTCCCTGTGTGAAAACTCTGATTTGTTAGAGATTCAGCAGCAGAAAGGGGCTGGAGTTAGCACCACGTCAGTATGCATCAGCGGTGGAGTGTGGACTGAGATGGGCCAAACTGATCAGATTTTTAACCTTGGGAGATATCTTTATACACAGTAATCTATAGTAGTGTTCTCAGTTGGTATTATGGGCAGAATGGTGTTCTTCCAAAGTTCTTATGTTGAAGTTCTTCATAATGTGACCATGTTTGGAAATAGGGTCTTTAAAGAGGTAATTAAGATAAAATAAGGCCAGTAAGTTGGGCTCTAATCCAATGTGACTGGTGTCCTCATAAGAAGAGGGGATTAGGACACTGACACACACAGAGGGAGGACCCTAGGGAGGCACTCCGGGAAGACAGCCATCTGCAAGCCAAGGGGAGTGGCCTCAGGAGAAATCAACCCTGCTGCTACCTTGATCTTAAGCTTTACACCAGGGGTGTCCTAACTTCTGGCTTCCCTAGGACACATTAGAAGAAGAATTGTCTTGGGCCACATACAAAACACATTAACACTAACTATAGCTGATAAGCTAAAAAAAAAAAAAAAAAAGGTCATAATAAACTCTTAATGTTTTAAGAATTTGTGTTAGCCTCATTGGGCTGCAGGTTGGACATGCCTGTTCTATAACCGCCAGGACTGGGAGAAAATAAATTTCCTTTGTTTAGGCCACAACGCAGTGCGTGGCACTTCGCTCTGGTGCTATGGCAGCCACGGAAAATGAACACAGTTGTTAACCCCATCAGGAAAGCTGTCAAAAACACAGCTCTTTCAAGCTATCACTGTACCCCCAAATCTATCTTTATTCCCTACTTCCAACAATATGTTTCTTGAGAGACATGTGTTAAAGTTTATGTCAACCCTTGCTAAGTTGTGTTTAAATGTGATTGTATAGACATTTTTGTTTATGATTAGAAGGTAGATTCAGTTGAGTTTCTGTGAGTCAGTTGAACCATTGTAAAGGAACGAGTGGAGAAATCTTTACTGATTTTAATTGTTCTGAAATTATGAATAGCATAAGCCCTCACATCAAATTTTTAATATAAAACGGATGTGCAAATCAGTGATTGGGGAAGAACAATCATGAGTGTTTCCTGGCAGCCTCCTTGTCCTTCCACCACATACCCAATTTGCAGTGAGTGAAGGGCCAGCCAGCAGCCAACAGCTGTCAGTGTTTCTCTGTGGGGGCGTAGAGGGGACAAAGGATGGGGAATGGGGTCCACTGGACGCCAAGATGCAGTGAGGGTTGATGTTGAAATGGAGGGTGCTGTTTTGATTTTTGTTTTACCTGGTTTATAAAAACATTTAAAGCTCTCATTATATAATGCTATCTAATAAACACATGTCTTTAAAGATTAACTGTTTACAGAGTCAACATTATCGTGATTCATTTGTTTTTGTTCAGAGTACTTATTGATTTATTTGGAAATTATAAGTAAACAAAAACTTTTTATTCTTCTTTGATGTACTTAAAAGAAAATATTAATTTAAAAATAAAATGCTACAATCCAAAATTTTTGGTAAAATAAATGTAATTCTTTCGTTAGTTTATGGTTTGAAAAGAATGAATGGACCCTTTCTATTTTTGACTAAGAGAAAAGTCATAGTTATCCCTAGTGAGGCCTTTAATTTTTCTTTTTTATAGTGGTAAAATATACATAAAAATAGTATTTTAAGCATTCATAAGTGTACAGTTCTGTGGCATTATATACATTCACCTGGTGTATAACCATCACCACTATCTAGACTGAAAACATTTTCATCATTGTAAATAAAACTCTACCCATTAAACAATAACTCCCAACATCTCTCCTACATCTGAGCCCCTAGTAATCTCTATTCTATTTTCTGTCTCTGTGAATTTGCCTATTCTAGGTACTTCATAAGAGAAATCATGCAATGTTTGTCCTGCTGTGCCTGACTTATTTCACTAAGCATAATGTTTTATAATTCCATCCATGCTGTAGTATATATCAAAATTTCATTTATTTTTGTGGCTAAATATTTCACTGTATATACAGAGCACATTTTGTTCATCCATTCATGTACTGATGGTCATTGGAGTTGTTTCCAAAGCAGCTATGCACATTCACATAAAAGTATTCATTCGAACTCAAAGGGCTTTTGATACAAATCTGATTTAGGCCCAACAAAATTCTAGGTTGGAGGAAAGCATGGGGAAAATCAACTACAGAGTAAATAACTATCACTAACATCTAAAGATTATGAAAAAATGCCACCTTTTCTTAGATGTTTATATATATATATATATATATATATATATATATATATATATATATCTTGCCTATTATATGAATATATTTCTTGATTTAAGTAAGTTGAAACTTTCACTTGACTTGTTTATCAATTATTATTCTCTATATTGATATTAGATAATGTTGGGCTAGCTTATTTTGTAAGTAGTCTGTCTCATAGACCAAGTGAGTTAATGACTACAGTAGACTATACTGCCTACTGTACTACACTGTTCTAAGCTCATTTGTTCTTAAGTGTATAGGAGGTAGCACAGTTTCTGCAGGCTGAGAAACCTGCAAATCCTGGCTCTGCCACTTACCTTAGTGAATAACCTTGAGCAGAGGTCAGTAAAGGATGCTTCCTGGTCCCATGCCAGTCTGCCTCTTATTTTTATATGGCCTGAGAACCATATAATGGCTGGGGAAAATTCAAAAGGACCATGATATTTTGTTACACATGAAATTATATAAAGTCTATTTCATTGCCCATAAATGAATTTTATTAGAACACAGCCCTACCTATTCCTTTACATATTGTCTGTCTGTGTTTGTGATTAAAAGGCAAAGTTGTTTTTTTGTTATGTTTTGTTTTGTTTTAAGATACCGGCCTTCAAGGCCTATGATATTTACTCTTTGGCCCTACACAGAAAAAATCTGCCAAGCCCGTATCTGACCAATTTGTTGAACCAGTCCAGGCCCCTGTGAGGCATAACATGATAGTGTATGAGGAGCACCTGATACACTCTGGTTCCTAGAAGACACACAATTACCCACAACAGGCTTTTTGTTCTGTGGTTACTGAGTTTATTATAATGACTATTAACACAAACCTGAGAGAATAAGGTCACTAATGAAGCCCACTTATCTTAATTGCAAGCAAAGTAACAAGGAAAAAAATGAATGCCTTTAGTAGCCAGCATTGTTACGTTAACCATGGGCAGTATGCAGGAGGCAGTGAGCTTAGCTGAAATCTATACTGGTCTTGCTTACTGATTGCTCTTATTATTCCTAAAATAATGCCTCTTGATACATCTGGACACAGTGCTTTCTTTATAATCCATGCCAGTCTTCAGTTCTTAAAGTTTATGCCTGCCTTCACGCACAACAGAAAATACTTCTATGACTTCTCACCTGTGAGAAGCTGCAGGTATCCTCTCCACCCATTATGTGTATGTGTGTCCTTTTCCTGCGTCCAACTGGATGAACTCCTATGCCCTTGTTGACTTCAGTCCCCCCCCATATCTATTCTGTTCTTCTTTGCCAACATTGTTTTCAATTTCAGCTTTATTGAAGTAAGATTGACATATAAAATTGTAAATTTAAAGTGTACATTGTGATGATTTGCTGTATGTATACATTGTGAAAGGATTACCCCCATTTAGTTAACACATCCAACACCTCATATAAGTGCCATTTTTTTGTTTTTGATTAGAACATTTAAGTTCTACTCTTGACAAATTTCAGTTATATTATACAATGCAGTGTTACCAACTCTAGCCACCATGTTTTACATTAGAGCCTTAAGTCTTTTACCAACCTCTACCTAACTACCCCAACTTCAGCCTCTGGTAACCACTTTTCTACTTTCTGTTTTTATGAAATTGACTTTTTTCTTTCTTTTTTTTTTTCGACTCTACATATAAATGCTATCATGCAGTGTTTGTCTTTATCTGTCTGGCTTATTTGACTTAATGCTTTCAAATCCCATTCATGTTGTCACATATGGGAGGGTGTCTTTCTTTCTCATGCCTGAATAATATTTCATTGTGTACATATACAACATCAATAGAGAAATAGGTAGGAAAATCTTCACTGAAAATCTTTGGCATGAGAAAGGTGTGTGCAGAAATGATCCCAAAGGAGCTCACCAGTGAACAAAAGGAAAGGAGACTCTAAGTTTGCCAAGATCTTTTGGAGAGGCAAGATGATGTTTTGGGCTGTGTGATCACTGATAATGAAACATGGGTGTACCAATACGACCCTGAAACAAATTGTCCCAGTGTGCAATGGAAGTCAGCCAATTCTCCACAATGAAAAAAGTTCCATCAATCCAAATCAAGAGTCAAAACAATGTTGCTAACCTTTTATATATATATATACACACACACACACAAACACACACACACACATACATATACACATATATCAGAGGGATTGTTAATTATGCATGTGTAGCAACTAGACAGTCAACCAAGTCGACTATTTGTTGGTGTTGAAAAACTACATGAAAACGTTAGACGAAAATGACCCTAATTTTTTGCCAACAGCTCATAGCCTTTGCATCACAACAATGCACCAGCTCATACTGTCTGTGAGGGAGTTTTTAGCCACTAAACAAATAACTATATTGGAACACGCTCTATACTCACCTGATCTGGTCCCCAGTGACTTTTTTCTTTACCTGAAGATAAAGGACATATTGAAAGGAAAACATTTTCATGAAATTCAGGACATCAAGGGTAAGACAACGATGGCTCTGATGGCCATTTCAGAAAAGAGTTCCAAAATTGCTTTGAAGGGTGGACTAGGCACTGGCATGCATGAATAGCTTCCCAAGGGGAGTATTTTGAAGGTGACCATAGTGATATTCAGCAATGAGGTATATGTAACACTTTTTCTAGTATGTGTTTGTGAATTTAATTGTCAGACTTTGTAGGAGTTGAGCCAGAAGTAAGATTGCTAAATCATTTGTTAGTTTTATTTGTAATGTTTTGAGGCACCTCCATACTATTTTTTCATTGTGATTATACCAATTTACATTCCCACCAACAGTGCATGAAGAGTCTCTTTTCTCCACAGCCTCACCAATACTTGTGTCTTCTCTTTTTTTTTTTTTTTAAGATTTATTTTATTTTTTGAGAGAAGGTGAAAGAGAGAGATAGAGAGAGAGAGAGAGAGAGAGAGAGAAGGTGGGGAGGGCCCAAGACAGTCTCCATAGTTGTACATCATTAGTTGTGTCATAGTTTCAGTCTATACAGGTGGATGTGGGGCTGCATGGGGCAGGAACTTAACTGGGGGCCTCTCGCATGGGAGGCGAGAACCTTCACCACCATCCTGGCAGTTACCAGTTGCACTGCAATTCAGCATATGGGGTTGCATGGGCTAGGGCCGGGATTCGATTCCCAGACCTCACGGTTGCAAGGCAAGTGCTCAACCTGCTGAGCTATCCTGCCATCCCCTTGTCTTTTTGATACTAGCCATTCTGTCAGGTGTAAGGTGATATCTCACTATGGTTTTGATTTGCATTTCTCTGATAATAGGTGATGCTAAGCACTTTTGCATGTATCTGTTGATGATATGTATGTCCATCAACATTATTCATGTCAAATTTATTCACTTACACACTTCCTATGAAGTTATATTTTATTCAAAGAATATGAAAGCTATCTTTATATTTTATGAACTTGTCACTACCTACTCTTAGTCCTCCCTTTCCTTCTCACAGACCTCACTACTTTTTCTTTCATACAGCTCTACAAAGCTTTCTCTAATTTTCAAGGTGATATTTTCTCCTGATCTTACCTCTTCTGTATATATACTTTTACATTTATTCTAACACTATCATTCCAAATGCAGCAGTACCTTTACATTTTAGCAGTGTGAAGAATTATGAATGAGTGTGATGCTGTGTATAGTACATGTGTTCTGTTGTTTGATTTTTTAGCCAGTATTTTAGATTATAATCTCCTAATAAGGAGTGATCATATTGACTTTCTTTGGGTAATGTCACATGTACACATAAATTGCTGTCTGGTCAATGGTTTCAATGACGGTGTTTTTGAGTGATAACTACTTATAATTGTTAAAAATATTAATATAAAAATTATTTATTATAAAGCCAAAATAGTTTAGGGCTAAAGCTTCAATTGGGTTTTTATTCAAGATTCAGTCATTCTTCCTAGAAGGCTGTCAGTGCTGACTGGCACTGACTCAAAGATATGAAGGTGTTAGCCTTCCGTCCTTGAGGGAAAAACACAGGAGGCTCACATGCAGACAATTCACGCTGATCGCCCAGATAGAGGAGGGCCTTCTCCCTCCACACTGCCTTTCTATAAGTTGTTTTCCCCTCAAGAAGATGCTCTGTGTTCATGTCAGCCCAGTTCCTTGGATAGAGATGATGAGGGGACCTTGTGGGGTGGAGGACAGGTTGATTTCAGTGTGCCAGGTTTTACAGGCCACAGCATGTATTTAATGGCTTCTTACATGAATGATTTGTTGTAGCTAATGGAGGCCTTGTGGAAATGATTCAGATTAAGCTTCTGGTTTGCTTGAAGCTTTCCAACCCAGTATAATTGAGTCTAATTTAGTGAAATCAGTGAATTTACATTCTCTCAGTTAATATCAGAGTATTCTTGAGAATGAAAAAAAAAAAAACACCATGAATGAGGTTCCTAATTTACTTTTCTGCTTGTGCCCTGACCTCAGAAAAAGTACCATAAAACCAGTGAGGAAATTAAAAAACAAATCCTCTTCAAAACCCTTCTCACTCCACCCACTATTAAACACTATGTGTGTTGGTCACCATTCTTTAAGTGAGAAATAATGCAAAATAGAGGGTGTAGGTTTTATTATAGTAAGACAGTGTTTTTAACTACTTGAGCATTGTGTTGACATTAGCATAATATTAATGGAATGACTATTTCTTGTGAGTGGAAAATGGTGTGTGGTTTGGTGAGGAAGATATGGAAAGAAGGATGAAAGAGAGGAAGGAAGGGGACAGAGACAAATCTAAGGCAGTCTTCAGATGTAATTATTAAAGTAAAACAGAAATATTTGTCTGCAGGCAATACCACATAATAGAATCCCAGGACCTGCATTTTATTAACATCCATGCAGCAAATAACTTTCGTTAAAGAAAAATACCAGCTGTGCCAGGCAGATTTATATTTTTTCATAGCAACCCATTGTAGCAGCTTTACATGGAGAATATTTAGTTTGGCTCTGTTTTAAACTAATGAAATACTAGATTCTTGATTTAGGAGAGCTTGTTTCTCTTTCGATACTAAATCTTTTGCTGATGCCTCATGGTTCCGTGATTCCCAGAAAAATATGACTAGTGAATGTTGTAGACCAGGGGTATCCAATCTTTTGGCTTCCCTGGGCCACATTGGAAGAAGAATTGTCTTGGGCCACACATAAAATACACTAACACTAACAATAGCTGATGAGCTTTAAAAAAATTACAAAAAAATCTCATAACATCTTAAGAAAGTTTACGAATTTCTTTTAGACTGCATTCAAAGCTGTTCTGGATCACATATGGCCCCTAGATCACAGGTCGGACAAGCTTGTTGTAAAGGCTCATAACTTGGGGGACATGTCTAGGAAGCCAGTGGCTTGTGGCAATTATTTGGGAAGGAACCCATCATGGGACATATGGGAGGTGTTTTAGATGCTTAGGATTAACAACTTCTTTAGAAGTATAATATTTGGCTAACTGTGTGATCATCCTCTGGCCCAGTCAAGTTGACAAAATTAACCATTACAATCGTGAATGCCAGAAATGTAAATTAATTTGTGGATAGCTAAAAATTGTGCCATTTTTTGGCAAAAGTCCATGTGAGGGATGCTGGGATAGCTCAACAGGTTGAGCACTTGTCTTGTGGCTGTGAGGCCCAATGATCAAATCCTGGGCCCGGCTCGTCCAAACCCATATGCTGAACTGTGGTGCAACTGGTAACCACCAGATGGTGGCAAAGGTTCTTGCCTTCCATGTAGGAGGCCCCCAGTTTGGTTCCCACTCTGCACAGCCCCACATCCACCTGTGTGGAATGAAACTATGACACAACTAATGATGTGCAACTATCAAGAGCTCTGGGCCCTTCCCTCTTCTCTCTCTCTCTCTCTGTCTCTCCCTCTCTCTCTCTCTCTCTCACCTTCTCTCAAACAGTAAAATAAATATATTATTTTTAATCCATATGAAATAAACTATTAGTAAATATATTTACTAAAGTGACATGTGTATGTTATTAATCAAGTCCAATTGCTTATGCCACTCTTTGACTTATTTTGGTCTTGCTATGTGTCAATAAGAAGTAACATGGGGAAGCTGGGATGGCTGTGGGTTAAGCGCTTGCTTTGCAGCACCAGGGACCCAGGATCGAGTCCCGGCCCAGGCCCAGCCCGTGCGGACCCATATGCTGAACTGGGGAATCCCCCCAGTTCAGTTCTCTCTCTGTCTCTGTATCTCTTTCTCTCTGTCAAAACAATTAAAAAATAAAATAAAATACTCTATTAAAAAAAATAATAAATAACATAACTAGACTTCAATGGATATGTTTCAGTAACAGAATTCTCACTTCTTTTGAAAGCCTTATTTGACATTTTTATTCAAAAATAATGATTGATATTGTACAAAGCCTTAGTTAATTGAGCTGTAAATAGGACCCTTAGGAATAAATACTCATGTTTATAGACATTAGTCTAAAGTGGAATCTTAGACCTCCCTCCTAGACCTAGACCAAGTCTGATAGAAATGTGGAAGTGTACCTTACAAAGGCTGCCTCATCCATTGCAAACTTCATAACATGAAGCCACAAAAAAAGAGAAGAAAACAATCATTTGTGGATTTTGGTATGAGCTAAATGTTCCTGTATAGGAAGTCAATGAAGAAATCTGCTTTCACAGTTGTGAACATTTTGTGCTTTTCTGAAGACTTATTCACTTTCTTCAGTGGTGGCAGGCACTTGAGTAAACTACTCAAGTCCAAACACAGCAAATGGCTTCAAGACATATGAAAAATGGTGGTTGGGATAAATTGGTGAAATATTGTGGGCACCAAGGAAAAAGAACACCATTTCCAAAATGTTTGGTGAAAAATGACATTTTAGAGCAAACTGAAAATGTTGGTTCTGAGCCAGAAGAGGGAACAGCTTAAGCTTTGCAAGATTCAGCATAGGTATGAAGTAATCATCTGCCAGGCAGCTGCATCCATCCCTCCCTACCATTGACAGCAGGTGTGAAAACAAATCATCAAAACTCTCTGCTGAGCAGGGCTGACACATTTTATCCCAAGTCCCCTAATAGGGGATGTCGTTGTAGACCTCTCAGACCCCAGTATGGAGCTCTGCTTTAGCCTGTCCGTGCTGGTGCCTTTGCTGCCAAAGCTGCTGCTACCTTCTTGGTTTTGAATGGCCCTGATCATTGACCAAAAAACATAGTGAAGTCGTGTGTGGAGGCGGGTGGGGGTGGAGGTGAGGTCCTGAAAGGTTTCCTTGAAGTTCTGATGTTCTACTGAAAATTAACAGAAACTGTTGAGAGACTGGACTTAGGATAAAAGTTTTCAGTGAGAAAGATGGATGAAAGATGTGGTTTTTGATTAGCCCTTCTACCATCCTTCATACACACTGACTTTTTTGACTTCAGAGGGCATCATCAGATATGTATTTAAAAATTAGGAATAATTATGAAATGATTTCAATAGTCATGTCCTCATTGTTCATAAATCTTATGCCTCATTCTGTGCACTGATCTTCTCTCAGTAAAAGTACTTTGCTGAACTTCAGCTGTAAGCTGGCTTGATGAAGTTGACTAAACTAACGTCAGGTAGCTCTGTCAGGCATTCGGAAAACCTACAGGCAAAGAGGGCTTGAAGACTGGCCTTACTGATCAAGTAGTATTCTGCTAATGTTAGCACATATAATTTACTTATGGCCCTTTAGCACCAAGTTCATCATCAGCACTTCTTGTGTATTATAATTGTTGTTTTCCTTTGGTTTCCTTGAGCAGTTCTGCATCAGTTAATGTCATTTTTAAGAATTCAGAATTTTAAAAGAGTTGTGGTTAAATGTTGAAAATAACTCCTAATTACTTTGGCCATCAGTGGACCTCATGGGATGGAATAGAAAAATTACAGGCAATGTATTCACTCACATGCAAGCTGTATTTAGATTTATGAAGCCATACCCCAAGGCAGAAAAAATATACACAAGGAATGGATGCTGAATAGATATTTAGGGGTCTGGATGCTGAGTATACATACTAGGGTTATCTGGGAAAAAAATTCAACCATTTTCAATATATTGTGACCGGTTACGTGGCTGGATACTTTCCTAACAGACCTCATATATACACATAGTTTCTGTCCTCATTTCTTATTTGAGCTTGGTTTCTAAAAGCCTTGATAACATCGAAAAGCAAATATGAAAGAAATTAGTATCATGTTCTCAAGATAATATTAATATATTCAACTAGCAGACCAAAGAATTACCTATCAGGTATGATTTGACCTAACCATAGGCTAAATCATTAGCACCTACCAGTGCCTGCTGTTGATTAGGGCGAAGTCAGCGCTACTGGCAGAAAAGACATCATCCTGGAAAGGTGTGAGCTGACAACTGCTGGTAAGAAAGATCAGTGAGCCTGAGAGAAGCTGGATATACCTGTTTCTCAGTTCTTGCGAGGACCAGCCCCTATATACTCTACTGTGTCAGGGGTTCACAAAGTGTGATCTCTGGACCAGCAGCATCAACAATGTGTGAGAAGTTGGAGGACAAGCAAACTCTTAGGCCCTAGCTCAGATGTGCTGAGTCAGACACTCTGGGTAAACCTTTTTTTTTTTTTCTTTAAATCTTTTCTTGGATCATGTGAGCTATGATAAATAATATCACATTTTTAAGATTTTATTCTTTTTGATAGAGAGAGAGAGAAGGGGGAGGGCCCAGGGCTGTCTCCATAGTTGTACATCATCAGTTTTTGACATGGTTTTGTTCTACACAGGTGAGTGGGGGGGCATGCATGGCAGGAACCAGGACAGGGGCCTCCTGTATGGGGGGCATGCCCCCTCCAGTCAGTGGCCAAACCGGGGGCCTCCCACATGGGAAGCTTGCCCTGGCGAAAACTGAACTGGGGGCCTCCTGTGTGGGAAGCACACCCCAGTTTGGCACATGGGTCTGCACAGGTTGGGGCCAGGATTCAACCCTCGGTCCCCAGGGCTGCAAAGCAAGCACTTAACCCACTGAGTCATCCCAGCTTCCCTACCAACAGTCTTGTTCTAGCAAGCCCTTATGGTGATTCTGATGTATTCTAAAATTTGAGAGCCAGTGTCTAATCTTCCAACAGAGGTGACATAAAGTGAATTTCTCTTCCCTCTTTCCATGATCACAATCCTCGGGCTGAGATGAGAGTTAAGAAATGCTGATATGTCTCTGCTCACCAACATGACACATAACTCAAGAGACTAATCGTCTTGGACAGTAGTTATTTTATAATTCCAAATGTTCCTCTTCTATTAAAAACCGAGATGTTAAAGAATTCTCTAAGAATTCTTTGTAAGGACCAAAACGAAAATGAAATATACTAAACAGTCTGATGTTTGCTTTTGTGCTATGTTACCCAGAGTGCTTCTCACTTTGCTATGATTGGGAAAGAGTTCACAAAGTGGGAATCCTGCTTTTGGATCACAGAACAGCGCTCTCCAGACTACAGAGAGAAGGAAAAGTTCCTCAGTCAGAGTACATGCAGAAGGTGTTTTCTACACTTGCAGAAGGTGTTTTCTGAGCCTTCTCACCCCAACAAACGGAGGAGGAATTGGCCTTTTCCCTCATGCCATCCTGAAGATTGCAAAGGCAAAGCAAGCTTTTAATTTCTGCAAAATAGTCATAGCTGCGGTTCAAAACCCTAAACCAGGAATGTTCAACCTTTTGATTTCTCTGGGCCACACTGAAAGAAGAAGAATTGCCTTGGGCCACACATAAAATACACTAACACTAATAATAGCTGATGAGCTAAGAAATAGGTTTTATAGGGATGCTGGGATAGCTCAGTGGTTGAGCACTTCCTTCCCAATCACAAAGTCCAGGGTTTGATTCCCGGCCCCGGCCTGTGCAAACCCATATGCTGAATTGCAGCGCAACTGGTAACTGCTGGAATGGCAGCCAAAAGTTCTAGTCTTCCAAGCGGAGGCCCCCAGCTCAGCTCCCACCACAAGTGGCCTCACATTCACCTGTGTGAAATGAAACCGTGTTACAACTAATGACGTACAACTATGGAGATTGCTCTGGGTCCTACCCTGTTCTCTCTCTCTCACATCTTCTCTCAAAAACAATAAAATAAGTCTTCCAAAAAAATAAAAATACAAAGTAAGTAGCAAAAGTATCTCATAATATTTTAACAAAGTTTAAAAATTTGGGTAGGGCCACATTCAAAGCCACCCTGGGTCACATGCGGCACATGGGCAGAGGGCTGGACAACCTTTCCTAAACTGATTCTCTGGGGATTCATTATATTATGTACATTAAAGATTTTAAGAGATCGTGTGTTTCTTTGCTTTTATATAGTTGTACCATTAGTTCAACAGCTTCATTTAATACACATGTGAGGGCCTGCTACATTTGAGGTGGCATTCCTTAATTAGGCAATCCTTGTGCTCCCTCTTGGCCTTTTCTGCCTGCAACCATTCTATTTAAGGAAACTCAGAGAAGGAAGAGAAATATTCCCTTTCCTTTTCTTCTCTGGAGGAGCACCAAGTTCAGTCACTCATTTCCTGCCAAAAGCTCCAAGTGTGTAATAATAGTTCTGCCAAATGGGAGCTGAGTGAATTCTTTCAGCCTTGAAAAGCACTTACTTTAACATTCCTGATGGCTAGTGTTGTGGGTCCTGAAGGTGCATACCTCTTGAAAGAAATGGTAATTCTTTCATCACAGACTGACCTATTAACCTTTATGAGCCCATGTGGTCTGTTGAGAAAGTGACACAGGGGGGATTCTCAGCTATGTGCTGAATTTCTATAATCCAAGTCACTTTCTCTGGCTTGAGGGTGAATTGAGGTTCGTTTTTGAAGGCTAAGAGGGGAGGTTCGTTTTTGAAGGCTGAGTGATTTGGGCTTTACGTTGAAAGCAGCTACTCATTTAGAGTGAGGATTGAGAGCTTGCCTGTTGATTAAACCCCTTATTTTTAAATAATAAAAGAGATTTACTGTAAATTTGCATTTTGAGAAATTTTCCTGTTTTATGTAAAGTGTGTGTGTGTGCTTGCAAGCATGTGTGATGCTACTCCCACCATGTGAGTAATCTATCTTGTAGGGAATTGGATTGAAATATTGCTTAAGCAATTCATATTGATAACAGTTGGCACTAGTTAGCATATGTTGACTGGCTGTTTGACTGCCTATCTAGGGAACTGAAAAAAAGCAAAAAAGAAAAAGAGGTCTAACAGGCTTGGAGCTCAGTGATTCAGAGATAAGCTGGGCTTGGGCCTGACTTAATCGTCTTTGCAGCCCCAGATAATTCAATTTGGAAAATGGCTGACCTCTCATGTGATGGAAGAAATCATAATGAAGAGAAGCCTGTAGCACCAGGAAAAAGAAAGACGTTTCTACTGCTAATTACTATGGATTTCACAAAATTGGAAGGAACCATGGGGGGAGCTCATAGCTTATGACTTAAGTCAGAATAAACATAGAACCATATAAAGAAAATCAGTCCCCATTCTACTTTTATAGAAAAATTGAATTTGTTTTTCATTTACTTACTGTTTGGATTTGTTGATAACTCTTTTCCCTCAAATGGTTCCGCCTCACCCTGGCATGTCAGTGAAGAATATTTTTTCAGTGCCTTTAAGTGGTGACGGAATTTGCATTTCTGTAGACTCCAGCTGTCTGGTTATGTAAATGATAAGAATATACTATATTGTATTTTCTGAAAGCTTGTTTGCAGTTTGTATAGCTGAGTGTTAAATTTATTTCTGAGCTTGTTTAAAGAATGGTCCTTTGGGCATGGCTGCTGAATTGTTGCATGGAAATATACTACCTAAAGGCAGGGCAACAATGCTGTGGAAAAGGTATATCTCAATCAAGAAATCCCTTTTGATAATCAAGTCAGCTGTGTTACAAACAAACCAAATGGTTCATAAATCCTCCCAGTAGAGCCACCTGATTTTATAGCTGTGTGACCAAAACAACTTCACATACTGCATCTCCTTGTCTGTATCCTATCCCATTAAAAAGCAAACAGCCTCACTTTGGACGTCATTGCTCTGGGAGGTTTTTCTTTTCTGGCCTTATGGTGCACAAATGACATACAGGTTCAAATGCTTTTGCTTGAGTAATCCCATCTAACTCCAGAGCAACAGTTGAGGTTGACATAATTCCCATTTTATAGATGGGTAAACTGTGGTTCAGCAAATTTAAGACTCTGCTGGAATTTTACATTGAGTGAACAGCAGGATACATGCTTATAACCAAGACTTCTGCCCCTTCTCCTCCAGTGGCATTTGTCATTGTATACAGATGCCTTTTTGTCACCTCAAGTGTTGCCTCTCTCATTTCAGGAGCCCAGTACTTTCTTCCTCTCCTTTATAGTTCTCAATAATTTTATTATTATTATTATTATTATTATTATTATTATTATTATACTATTATTATAACTATTATATAGCTGAAACTCATTTATATGTAAGCACTGCCTCAGTCAGTGTCTTGCATTTTCAGCCTTTTAATTTCTAATTATGGAATAAGTGGCTTTTTTTCTTTATTACAAGTTATTTCATGAGTAACACCAAATAAGCCTGTATTGTGGGTAGGGGATAACCTTCAGAGAGTCTCCTGAATCATACTGGACCTTTGGAGTTCTACCTGTAAGCAGGAACCTAATTTATTTGGTGGTGACTTAGAAGAATGTGAGATAAAAGACAGATTGATAAACTCTTCCTCTTCTAATGGTTGCTTGTGGCTTATGAAGGCCAGGTAAGTAAGGGTTTATCAGAGCAAATGGACAGGGGACCCTCTGAAGTAATTCCTGCCCACCAAGTGTGTGTTTTGATAATTAGAAAAATTAGCTTTACATGGCGAACAGCTAATGCTTTGGGAATTACTAGCTTATGTCCTTTGTCTCCAGTAAACATTTGTAAATACTTTGAAGAGATGTCAGGAAAATTTAAACTTCCTTGTAAAATTTTATTTTAAGAAAAATAGGTGTGCATGTTGTACAAAAAACAAACAAAACCCCAAAAAACTAATAACCAGGATCAGCATTTCTATGAGTGAGATGCACATGAGTTGCTGTGGTCTTGTTGACATAATGAATGTTTAACAGAAGACATTTACATATTACATTATGAGGCTTCCTGTCTGGCTTTTCTATACTTGATTTATTACGAAGTTTTTTGGAAAGTCTTTGCATCAAAAACATCATTGTAAGTATAGGGCCAAAGAGCCGGTGATGGAGGCAGGTTTCCTCCTACTTCTTTCTCTTACCTGTTGGCTTCCATAAGGGACACTTGTATGTTTCTGGCCCTGTTTCCAAAAAATGAAAGCTAGGTCTAGGAGGATCTCCTTTTCCTAAAACCATGGCATCCCTGGACACAGTCAGTTTGTTTAGGATGCTACAGTGTCCAGGAAATACCACACCTCCTGCGACACATCAAACAGTGCCATGGTTCTTATCTTCCTTGTAATCCAGAACACCCATGCAGGTCCTCAAAAGGTAGACCAGAAATGGTCTGTGGGCAAAAGTGCCTTTTGTATCAGTTCTTGCTTTTTAGTATATATTTTATTGCAGATCTCCTCTGAGAAGTCATCTGACTTTTGAGACTGTTTAAAGTCTTAGTGATACGTCAGATAACAAATATATACAGAGGGTGCCAAAAATAAAAAAAAAAAAATGTATATACATTTTAAGAAAGGAAAAAAACAACTGTATTAAAATTGAAATAATACATACTGATAACAAAAGATGACTACAAGTCATGTTTGACTTCTACAATTACAACGGGTGTTCAAAGTGGTTACCATCAGTATTTATGTAATATAATATCTCTTTAAAATGTGTGTACATTTTTTTTGGCACCCACAGTAATTTGTTCTCAGAATGCCTGAGAATTTAATTTCCATTAAACTTTACCCAAATGGAAAACTGGATCCTAACCCCTCCCACCCCCATCCCAAAATTAACAATATCACTTAAACTGGATAACTGTGTACTAAATTCCATGAGAACCAGAAAACTGAACAAAAACATGTTTGTCCTTCTAGCCCCATCAGAGTTTCAGAATCTAACTCATTACTAGCTCTGAATCTTAGGGTGGGAAATGGGAATCTAGGACTTGCTTTGTCACAAGTGAGAGTGAGTCTTATGATGAGGTAAATTGTTAAGGAAACTAGTTTCTTGAACAAACATTTGTTATATAAATACTACCTTGAATTTTTCCTACTAACTTATATTTTTCAAAGCATTTGGCACTGTTTTATGTCTTTATATTAGAACATTCTTGAATGAGTCAAGTAAATAGTGGTCTCTTTTTCAAGAGAAATTAAAACACAGTAAAGTCCAGTGAGTTGCCTATGGGTGCCCGCAGCAAGCCATCAGGTGGGAATAGATCCTAGAAGGGGCATCTTGACCAGTGCTCATACTGACTTAACACATAGGAAAAAACTGCAACTGGGCAAATATTAGAGACACTCTGGTTGCAGTAGCTCTGCTACTGTGGAAAGATAAAACAAGCTACTAGGAGGAAATAGCCGTGGGGGCCCAGTGTTTGAAATTCAATAGTAAATCTACCTTCAGCCACTGAGTCTTACTTCTAAAAACTGAGATGTTAACATTTAAGTGGAAAAGTATATATTAAATTATTTCATACATCGTGATTATTTCTGGTAGAAGATTCTTATCTAATAGTTAAAGGGTTAGGAGAGTAATTGATCCTGGTTGCTTTTGATTCGTATGAATTCCTCTAGGTAACTGCCTTCCCATGGCTGGGCTGCTAGATACCTGCCCTCTTGTGTGATTGTCCTCACTTTTAAAGTGACAGCACATCTTTGCCTATTCTTGAGGACCCATTTAATAGCTAAAAAATATATTTTGATGGAAATTATTCCTGAACTACATATGAGGTATTTGCAGTTCAGCTGTTTGAAGAATTGAAAGTCAGCTGAAGTGGCGTTGTGTTAAAGGCAGTGCCTCTTAATCGCATGTTAATATAGCTGCCCTGCTGCCAGCCAGCCCCTGTGGCAGAGTATCAGATGTGTACAGTGGGGGGTCGGTAGTTCAGGTCTGTACTGTACAGAATAAATGTCTGAGAAATCAGTAAATAGCAGCTGACAAGACCAACGATGGGAAAATTAAAAGCTGACAAAGAAGGTTGGTGAGAGGTTAGATCTTTCAGCTGAAAAATCTTAAAAGCCCCCTTTTTGTTTTGTATTTTTTAATTAAAACATCTTTACTTATTATTTGTAGGAATAGATAATTAAAGGATGAAAGAAGAAAGTGTTCCCTATCCTAACACTTGAATGCCTGCTTCCAAACTTAAATAACTAATAATGTTAGTTCTTTGTATTTTGGGTGATGTAGGGTTTAATAATGTGGTTGCTTGACAGAGAAAAAATATATATATACTGGATTGTTCTCTCTGACTTCATGTAGCTTTGGATGTGAATGTTGTTTTTTTCTTCCCTCTGAAGTTTTGGAGGCTCAGTAGAAACAAAGTCTGGTTTCTGCAAGCCCTTTCTCCTTGGTGTTCAACTCCATGGAAACAAGTGCTTGCTTAGAGATTGACACTGATGCCACTCCCTTCCCCTGCCATAGTTTCTGTGTTTATATTATTGAGCAGGCTCTGGAAATATGGAAAGATGCAAGAGCTAAATCCTGCCTATTCAGAGTTTAGAATCTAGAGGGAAAAGCAAAGAGTAAAAATTAAATGCTTAATAAGAACCTAAGGACGCTTCATATAAAATGGATAAGTGGTACCATACGATGCACAAGTTTGGGTACCTGCACTTCAGAGGATGTGCCTAGGTTAGTGGTAACCACGGGGGAAAGGCTTCCCAGAGTGTTTTGGAACTTCAGCTGACTTCAAAAGGCAGGCAATCCTTGGAGAGGTGTGGGCAAGGTAAGCGAAGGGGAGGAAGCAAGGCCATTTCAAACAAGGGAGTGTCTACAATCACCTCCCTTATAAGTAAACTGATCTGGTGCACTAGGTGAGATTTCATGGTGAAATGTGTAAAGCAGGGAGCAGGATGCCTGACATATGAGGTGCTCAATGAATATTAACTGTTGTCTTGAAGAATTACTGTTAAATGACGAGGTATTATGAGATAATGAATAAAGCAATTATAACTAACTCAGGCTCCAGGATTAAAGAAGAAAAGTCAGTTATCTACTCTCGTTAGAATCCTGATTTTGCCACAAAGGAAAGAACTTAAATAATGATTTAAACCTCAGTATTTTTTTCCCATATAAAGTATGTCAGTTGGACTAAATGATATCTACTATACCTTTCACTTTAAACTATAACAAATTTACTTTGCTGTCATAAGTGAGGAAAACTGGGACTGGAACCAATAAACTACTTTGCCATTTTTTTTCCTGATTTATATTTTTTGTTTAAACTATAATCTTTATTTGAATATAAATTTACTTTACATTTTTCCTAATAGTAAAATACTAAATTATTTGGGAATTAAATTTTAAGAACACATAGATTACAATTGGCTGAGTTTGTCTTATCTGTAAGTATCTGTTTCATCCTGAAATAAGCAAAGTAAAATATCAGACAATGTCTATTTTTATGGCAGACATGCTTGTGATACATGTTATACAGAGACAGGAGGACATCTTAGACTAAATGACTTTTTAGAGTCACTTTGTTATTTTTGGATGGTTCCTCTTGTTTTTCTTTCTTTTTTTTATTTTTTATTTTTTTATACCATTACCAAATTAATTTTTCTAAAATCTCTTTGATCGAGTCATTTCCCTGTTCAAAAGCCTCTAGTGACTTGTGTCACAGGGTAAACAAAACTATTAGTCTTTCTTGTCTGGCTTCACCTCTTTTTCTGTGTTCTGTCTTATTATTTTCCTTTAAGGAATTTCTGTTCCCATTGGTGTGGTTTAACTCACAGACCTCAAATGTGTCCCTTCTTTTCATACTATTCTGGTTTTATTGTAAGCAATCTCAGGGCCTAGCCTAACTATCTCCATTACAAAAGACTCAGCTCACAAAAGCATTTGCCATGTTGAGAAGAGCAGGAGTTGAGGGGGAAATACTAAAATGTCTGCATTCTGATTCTCCCTAGGCTGGGAGGAGACATGTGAACATGTCGGCAAACACAGAGGGTCAGAGAACTTACTAACTGATTGAATACAGAGAGAGACTGAGATCAGAGAGGGTAAGATCTAAATTGACCATGTTAGAGGTAGCACACTTTGAAACTGACCATGTTCCCTAAAACTAATGATCAAAAAAAAAAAAGAAGTTACAGGAAGGAGTGAGCTCTTTGAGTCAGATTACATTTTAATGTGACTCATATAGCTACAAAGATTGTAGAGGAAGAGATGAAGGGCAAGAGGAAGCTAGGAGCTAGAGCTAAGATGGTTGGGAAGATAATGAGAAACCATGGAGGTAATTTGGCCACAGTATCTTGAACACGAGGTAAGTGGTGCTAAATTTTCAAAAAAAAAATGGCTGGAAGAGGCATTAAAGAGCCCAGCCCAAGGTCCTATCCTATAATTCAGGATATTTAAAGAGAGAAAAAGCATTTTGATTTAGGAAAATTCACACTGAAAGAAAAATGGAGTGTCTGTTCCCAGTAAAACAGGCTTTACAGTGGACCAGGGGAATATTAGGGCCCGGAGAGCAGTGCAGGGCTTGATTTGGGTAGGAATTGTACAAGGAGAGATTGAAGAGAGTAGATTATGTACGCTCAGACTAGAAGGTAGATTGGAGATACATGTAGGCAGTGAGAAACCACAGCTGAAATATTGATGACCCGAACCTCTGGAACTGGGCTTGCTTGCTGGCAAACAAGCAACTCCTTCCTCACAAGGGAGAGACTCACTAGAACATTTTCTGATGTGTAGTCCTTTATGGATTTTAGCACCAGTTTTAAAACAAGGAAACAAACAACAACAACCAAAAAAACCAAAAACCAGAACTCTTGAATGGTTTTACTTCATTCCATTAAGTCTCTTTTAACCCATTTTTAGATTCACTTAAAGATTTAATCGTTTCTGCTGTTTGCTACTAAGTCTTTGCTCAATCACTTTTTGCCCAAGGCCAACTGTTACAACCTAGAGGGGACTTTTGCAGAAATATGGAACTTATTGGGACTACTACTGTTGCCATCTTAACTTTCAAATGCAAAGGCAAACTTTAGTGATTAGTAAATAACTGCTCAAGAAAATTATTACAGATAATGTGCAGGATTTGTGGTGGCTAATAAACTCAACAGGAATATGAAGCAGAAAGTTTACAGTATTATGTTTTTAAACATAACTGAACAATTTAACATGAACTTTTATATTTTGTTTATTGGTTGGTTGGTTATTGTTTTTCTTTTTCTTTATAATTGAACTAATTCTGTTTAATTTACTGAAAAGATCATGACTGAATAGGAGATTCTGTTTTGTAGCAAAACTAACGCAGTCATATGTCCTGGGTTTTCCAGGACAGTACTGATTTAATATGTTTTGCCTCATCAGACCCTTTGTCAAAACATCGTCCAATTTAGGGTTAAGAAAATTTTGTTACCACAGCCTCATTCCGGCTCACACACCATGTTGTTTTTCCCAAATAAATGGTAACAAATGTTTCTGATTGATATCCTATACAGAAAACAACACTGATTTGTTGGTTTAATAAGCGATCGCTTTTTTATTTTTAAAGAGAGAAATATATATTTAATAGTGTGTGTATATATATATATATATATATATATATATATATATACACACACACACATATTTTTTTAAGATTTATTTTTATTGTTTTTGACAGAGAGAGAGAGAGATATACAGAGACAGAGAGAAGGAAGAAGAGCCCAGAACAGTCTCCATAGTTGCACATCATTGGTTTTTCCACATATTTTCATTCCACAGGTGGGCGGGGCTGCACAGGGCAGGAACTGGGACGGGGTCTCACCCTGGTAAGAACTGAACTGGGGGCACTCCCCAGTCCAACATATGGGTCCACACAGGCTGGGGCCGGGATTCGATCCTCAGTCCCTGGGGCTGCAAAGTGAGCACTTAACCCACTGAGTCATCCCGGCTTCCCCTAATAGTATATATTTTTAAATCATTTATTGTCAAGTGACCAAATTATAGGTATAAGTAGGTATAAAATACAGTGTTTTCCTGTGTATTTTCCTTTCTCATATTTCAGCCCTTCTTCCCTTAGAGAAGATCAGGATTTTTATTTTATTGCTGCGGTTTCCTTTTATTTTTGCTACTTTCCATTGGACCAGTCCAGGTGATGATGATTGCCCTGGATGAGGAGACAGGACGGTGAGGTAATGCCAATCTGTGTGACTTGCAGCCCTAAAGTAAATCCTTACCTATTTCAAAACAGTAATTAGACCTCTGGTTAGTTTACTTGTTTAGACATGGTTTTCGTTATTGATTCCATACAATTCTGGAAAATAATGTATCTGCTTTTATTTCAAAGTTGAGTTATTCTAGAAATGCTTTTTTTGTTTGTTTCCTGAAACCCTAAAGATTATCCATTTCTGTGATAGATGGACTAGTTATGGCGAATTTCTCTAGAATGGTCACTTTGTTGCTACCAGGTTATCCCTCTGGCATTTCATGGCCTTCCAATTATAGCATCTTTGTTCTTTGCATGAGCACCTCTTTCTATTTGGAAATGCCCTCCATTAACAAAGTGAATCATGTTGTATCTCTCAGATAAAGTATGTTTTTTACCCAGAGCGTGTATGAGTGTGAAACACACAAGAGCTGCATGACGCAGGGAAGGTGAACATAAAATGCTGTTCTTAAGAGGTGTGCTGATGTTTCTAAGGACAGGTTCAGATCTTAAAAGCATGGAAACCTTCAAAAAGCAGTGTAAAAATAGTATTAAATAACAGAATATTTTCGTTTGTAGCAACCAGAATCCTAGACTTCAGTCTCTTTTAGTTTAGAAATTGCTGAGACCCCTCCCTTCGTTAGCTCCTCTGACAGAAATGCCATTTGTTCAGGTTTGACAGGACTACTTGAAATGGGCACATATTCATTTGGAAGAGAAAACCAATTTGGGCTTCTGAAAGTTTTCCTGTATCAAAAATAACTAACTGTAGGAGTTAGATCCTTCTACTTATAGAAATTATACTTCTTAGCATTAAAACTTTAGGCCTTTCAAAGAAAAGTATAAATATATGCGTTAGGTGCAGAGTTCTTCTATATCCATTAGTGAAAATTATATCTAAACATGTCATCCTGGAAAGCAAAATTTCATCATAGGCAAATTGAAATGAAAAATAAAAAAACTAAGGTTTTTAGTATCAATTCCATTTTTTGTCTTTAACATGTGCAATGTAAGAATGAGATTTTATTTTGGTATACATAATTTAATTAGATTTAGAAGAAATAAGGTAACTTGTCTTCTGTTAGATTGCAAGAAATCAATATTGGGCTGATTTTTTGAATAGAAAAATTCCAGGAATTGAGGCAATAAAACTTTTAAAAATGTCATGTAAAAGTTTAAATATTCAATTATTTATGGTAAGGAAGCAATCTTTCAACTGGACTTCTTATTTCTTCATATTTTGTCATTTCAAAGATTTTTGTTTGCTTTTTTTTTTTAATTTTTTTTTTTTAATATTTATTTATTTATTGACAGAGAGAGAGAGAGAGAGAGAGAGAGAGAGAGAGAGAGATACAGAGATACAGAGACAGAGAGAGAACTGAACTTGGGGAACTCCCCAGTTCAGCATATGGATCCGCACGGGCTGGGGCCGGGATTCGATCCTCGGTCCTCAGCACTTCAAAGTGAGCACTTAACCCACTCAGCCATCCCGGCTTCCCCTTTGTTTGTTTTTAACGAGGTGACATTCTCCTCAATTAGCAAATTGTTAAAAAGAACATCTTTTCTGTCTAAGATTTTTTTATTCTTTCTTAGAGAAAATAAACATTTTTGTATACCCACACACTTAAGGAAAAAAGAGCGAGTGTTGCAGGATAATTAGAACTGTTGGGGTGGTTGCCTTTTATGGATACTTTATGCTTCCGTTGTTTACTGCTAAATTAAATGCAACCGTGTATAGTACACTAAAGAGTAATGCACAAAATAGAGCTAAATACAAGGGAAATTGTGTTTTATCTGAAATGCTGTAGATGGGTCTAAAGTAAGAGTAAAGACCCATATATAGCTTAAATAAACACACACACACGTGGAGTGGAAGAGGTATATATACGTACACATACACTTATTACATACACACCATATAGCGAAACAAGTCTATACTTAGCATCAAAAATTTGTAATGGAGGGAATGCTGGGATAGCTCAGCAGTTTGAGTGTTCATCTTCCAGCCCCTGGGGTCCAAAGATCGAATCCTGGCCCTGGCCCACTTAGACTCATATGCTGAACTGGGTTGTAGCCCCCAGTTCGGTTCTCACCAGGGTGAGCTTCCTATGTGGGAGGCCCCTGGTTCGGCTCTGCCTTGGTCATGATTCCCATGTGGGAGGCCCCCAGTCAGTTCCCACCTTGCATAGCCCCACACCCACCTGTGGAATAAAACCATATAACTTATGTGCTCCTTATTTCAAATGTTTTACATAGTATACACCTTTTTTTTCTCACAAAATTACACACCATATAATTATGCTTTTATACTTGTGTAGCAAAACACAATTTATGAAGCATATTTTGAATTATGCTTTGGGGTCAGGAAAACCGGTTCTAGAAATGTTGGTCCATTTTATGGTAAAGTGGCTCAGGTGAGTGGTAGCAGCTTTACAAGGCCGGTGGAACTCTGACTGGACCCAAGCATTTTACAGCTCAAAGGGTATCTGTACTACATTTGCCAAATATTCATGGGATATTTTTATTTGAAAAATAAATAGAAAAATGTGATGGGAAGTGCAGAGCTAAAAGAAGCCTAGTCCTATGTCCCAAGGAGTATAGAGCCTTAGAAAGGATGCGCATATACCGGTAAGTCCTTATGTACCAAATCGGAAATACTTCCTTAACAGAGGCACCACTGAAATTTTACGTGACCCAAGAAGCAGCAGTGTGCAAGCCCCATAGTGTGTCAGCAAAGGCTGGCTTGCCAAGAGGTAAACTCTCTGTCAAGCCTTAAGGGATAACTAAAATTGATCCTGTCAAAGAAGAAAAGCAGAGAGTATTTCAGGACAAAAAGGAAGGGCACTCATAGAGACACAGAGGGGTTAATATACTTTTTACATTTTTCTTTAATTTTAAACCATCCAGGTGACTTCATTAAATGAAATGGGCGTGTCATGTGTTGAGAGCTCACAACCTGAACTTGATGTGTGTGTTTGTGTTTTTTTTTTGTTTTTTTTTTAAATTTGTTGATGTGACGTTGGTTAGGAAAATTATACAGCTTTCAAGTGTACAATTCTATAATGCATCACCGATATACTGCATTGTGTGTTTACCACCTGAAGTCAGTTTTCCTTCTGTCACCATATATTTGACCCCCTTTACCTTTTTCTACCACCAACCCCCTTACCTTCTGGTAACCACTAAACTGTTGTCTGTGCCTTTGAGTTCGTGTTTGTTTGTTTGTTTATCATGTTCATTGGTTTCTTTCAATTTTACAGCCTACATTATGAGTGAAATCATATGGTTCTTGACTTTTTCTTTTTTTTTCTGATATTTTTATTTTTGCTGAGATACCATATGAAAGATAACTTTTGGTTAAGATCCAACTAGCATAGAAGCATGATAATATTATTAGAAATTATTGGGAAACTTATAGGAACCTTTTTAAATGGCACTTTTTGTATTTTATGTGCATTGATACAAGGAAGAAAAAGCCCAGTTTGAACTGACACCGGTTGTTTTATGGTATTTGTTATCCTCCCCTATCGTCACCAAGCATTAGACTTGTCCTCTGCACAGAAATAGAAGTCTGCTACTGTTGAATAAGAGAGGAAACATTTATCAGAATGACATTATTCTTTTTAAGAATCCTTTACAAAAGAAAAATAATTAATCTACATTATTAGGGTATCAACTTCTTAAAGAGAGAAAAAAATATTTGAGTGTAAATTGATGGAGAAATTTATATTCTTTTCTTATGTAAAATTGTTGTGACATGTTAAAATAATTTATGTAATTATAGAAGGAAATTGGATTTTCTTTCAACTTTTATATATGAATGTGTGGTCTTAAGATTGAATATGTACTGAATATTAGGCTAGAAACTGAGTGATGATTCAGACTAGTACAGTTGACATTTGGTTTCATTAGAGATTAATAGCAGCAGGGCCTTGTGTGTTTTACCATATCACAAAAAGGCCAGATTCGGTGGCCAGGGCTCTGGATAATGTATTAGATGGCAAGACTTCTACTTTAGACTGCCACTCACCTGCTGACACTCCTGCTCACCAATGCTCCCTTTAATTTTCCAACCCAAAATAACAATGGTAATAACATCCAAAACTAGTGTACCTAGATAAATGGTAAAGGTGAATAAGGTAACACTTGTGACAGGCTTTAGACTTCTTAGAAAAGTGCTGAATAAAACACAACAGAAAAGCCTTCCAGAGAATGTGTCATCGATTCTCTTAATTCTCTTTAGGAGGAGCACATTTCAACTCTACTATACAGTGAAATCCCACTTGTGAAGATGGTTTAGTGAAGGAGGAAGTTCAGAGGAAGGCAAAGTGGATAGAATTTGCTAATCATTATTTGGACAACTTACTTAATTTGACTGAGTTTATTTCATCCTCTGTAATTAGAGATATGCATAATTTAGACATGTAAGAATTAATTAAGATGAGTTAATTTATTATAATGTTTAATGGCGTTCACAATCAGAAAAGTCGACCTAAATTTTTCTTAAGTTTTGGCCCATTTGAAAAAATACATAGAAAGCATTGTTAGCCTATATAGTTAACAGAATGGTCTAGTAGACAATAGCATATTTTAGTCATATTTCCAATTTGGTAATTATTTCTAATAATTTCATGAGCTCTCAAGTTCTTATTCAATATTTTAAAATTATGCAGCAGTGGAAAATAAAACACCTTTATTCCCTCTACTGTTTCTTATCCCTTATTGACTGTCATGGAATTAAACAAGGAGGATTAGAAGTTAGGTCTTATGGACTTGAAATTCATTAATACAGTAGACTCTCTAGTAATGGGAACTCCTAGCAAAATTTTGCTGGTTGCTTGATATTTTGCCAGTTGCTTGAGTGCCTTCAGTTCCAGGTAACAGAGAATCTACTATATATCTAAATATTGAGCAGTTGAAATGGTTCTTATGAATTAAATTCCTGCTACTCAGAGGAACTGAAGAAAAGATCCTCCAAAAAAACTTGGTAATTCCTAATAAGGGAGACACTATTACTTTTTCTCTTTATTAAAATTTTTTGGGTGACATTAGTCAGTAAAATTATATAGGTTTCAAGTTTACATTTCTATATACATAATCTATATATTGCATTATTACTTTTGTCCAATAATCTAGGGTAACAAGATTTAATGATTTAAAAAATCTTGAGGAAGCTGGGATGGCTCAGTGGGTTAAGCGCTCGCTTTGCAGCACCGAGGACCGAGGATCGAATCCCGGCCCCGGCCCATGTGGACCCATATGCTCAGCTGGGGAGTGCCCCCAGTTCAGTTCTTGCCGGGGCCTATGCGGGAGGCTCCCGGCCCAGTTCCTGCCCTGCGCAGCCCTGTGCCCGCCTGTGGAGTGAAACTATATGGAAACCTAATGTCAACTATGGAGACTGCTCTGGGCCCTCCCCCTTCTCTCTGTCTTTCTCTGTCTGTCTCTCTCTGTCAAAAACAATAAAAATAAATCTTTAAAAAAAAATCTTATTAAGGAGAACCCTTGGTGACAAGTTTATATATATATGAATCATTTAAAATTAACTGTTGACACTTAGCTATTTTTATTGAAATATCTGTGCTCATTACTTTCCAGTTAATAAAACCCCACTCCACCTATCCCTTTGTTTCATGCATACAGCAAAGTCATTGCAATCCACCGTCCAAATAAACATTCATTTAATTTGAATCACATTGGTGGGATTCTTATTGTTTGTGGGGTCACATGTGTTCATGGAATAAAAGAGGGAGGGAGAGTCAAGGCACAGTTTTTTAAGTATTATTATAAACTATGTGTCTGAAAGATAATGCATGTGTTTAAAAATAATTTTTCTGGTCCTGTGAATATTCAAATTTTGAGGCGAGAAACAGTCTAAGACTTATGCAATGCTCCAGATTATGGTTAAAAACAAAACAAACAAAAA
This sequence comes from Craseonycteris thonglongyai, assembly GCA_004027555.1. Classification (NCBI taxonomy): domain Eukaryota; kingdom Metazoa; phylum Chordata; class Mammalia; order Chiroptera; family Craseonycteridae; genus Craseonycteris; species Craseonycteris thonglongyai. The sequence continues at coordinate 46,137 of PVKE010007489.1, forward strand.
AATCATTAAGATGAAAATACTTTTGAAAATATTTATAGATCCTATGAGAATTAAAAAAAAATATTTTAGGGCTTGAAGCATTCTCTGTGATACATAGGGTTTCAAGTGTCCTTGCTTAATCAGCTGAATTGCTTCTTAATCTCTTAGTACTTACCAGGTACATTGACAGTTCAATTATGGTATATTTATATTATGGTGCATACTACTCTTTCACTCTTGCTAGATGGTTTTGTGCATTGGTGGTATTATAAGAAAAAGATGACAATCACCCAACATAGTAAACACTCCTTTTGCATATTGTTTCTGTGCAGCAGATGAGCACAGAATCTGAAAGTGCTCAACAACGTATCATTTGTAATAGCGCTATATAGGACTATGACATTTTTAAAGCTCCTGCACTTGTGATCATGGAAGCTTCCCAAGCACAGTTCCAGTGGCATTCTCCAAGCCTTTTGTTGAAGTAATCAGTCTTGGTTGTAACTAGATACATTCTGATAATAAATGTGTGGAGCTCCTGGCCCAAAACACCTGCCAGGAGGGCAATCTTCTGAGTTGCAATGCACACTGACCATCCTGTTTCATGCTATGTTGGAAAACTGCATTGGGCAGTAAGAAACACTTTTCTGTACATGGTGACAAGCATTTCTGACCTAGGCCTTGGTTGATGTGAGGAGGCCGCTTCAAGCAGTTTTGGTATACTAGCTGAGCTGTTTTGGTTCCAGGTGACAGAAACAAAGTGATACGTACTTAAAGCATCAAAGACACACTTATGGTAAGAACACAGACATGCCTCATAAGGAGAGCTGTAGCCCTGTCTACACTGTACACCAGCACACTCTCTCTGCCTTGCATCTCTGCTTCCTCTCGTCATCTTTTTTTTTTTTTCCTCCTCTCTGAAGGCCATCATCTCCTTCCTTGTAGTCCCATGGAAGATTAAAAGGCTGTCCACAGCTCCCAAGGTGTGTTCCCAGAGACAGGGATGCTTTAACTAAAATTATGTATGGGACTAACTTCTATGGATGAGAAGAGCAGTTAAAAAGACAAATTGCGAGCTGACAAAAAAAAAACCTAAAGCCATCATCATATGGTACCATGCTGCTCCTGATAATTCTTGTATTTCTTGTTCTGCCCTGTTACCACTAAATATAAGTCAGAGCTTACTACTGAGCAATTTGGGGCAGCAATTCAGAGAAAGCATAGAATTCCTTTGGGACTAATCGTTTTTGCTCATTACTTTCCATACATACCCCTTGTCATTTCACAGCTCATTGTACATCTCTCTTAAATGTGCATCTTGAAGGGACCTTTAGAGATCATCTTCTCAACTCAGCCACAGTCACCTGTACAAAAAAATAGTGTCCACCCACTGTTACTAAAGCACATGTTTGAGTAGGAAGTTCACACCTTATGAAGTTAGTAATACATAGGCAGATCCTAATTGCACTCCTGTTGATCTGAGGTTTATTCTTCTATAGCTTCCTCCTAAGGCCCACACTTGCCCTCTGGAGCAATATAAAATCAGTCATATCCTTCAGCCATATGAGTGACCTTCAAAATTCTTAATAGGTAAGAAGTAACTCTTTCATTCACTTAAAGGTATTTAAGTGCCTAAATTTTACTGGGTATTGTTTGAGTGTTATGAATGTAAAATGTTTGGCAAACATTTGGAATAGATGCTGGGCAAGTGTCTGAGGGAATAGGAGAGGCTAGAAGAAAAGTGGCAGCTTGCCAACAATGTCTGAGCCCCAGGAAGATTGGTTATCGTCATCTCCTGTAGTGCTGTCCTCTTATTCAAAGTTGTTCAGCAATTTACAAAGTCCTTGATATCAGAATGAGAAGTGAGAATATGAACGTCTAACACAGGAAGGTGGGGTGTGCTGTATGAGGTCATGGGAACAAATATTAAGCTGGTGGAGTCAGGTCTGGACAGTCGCGGAGAGCAGCCAGTGCAACATTGCTCCTCTACACGGGCATGTTGTTGTGCAAAAGCAGCATCTTTTGGTCTATTTTCCTCTTCTTTTCTCCTTCACAGATTCTTTTAACTGTTTCAGAAAACTGGAATAGTCCTCTCCAAATATTGTGACACCCTTATCCTTATAATTGATCAGCAAGATACTCTGAATCCCAAAAAACAGTAGCCATGATTTTTCGAGCTGATTGTGACACCTTAAACTTCTTATGGGTGGCATGCCCTTTTCATGCAGCTGCAAGAACTCCTGCTTTCACTGAGACCCATAATGATGAACCCAAGTTTCATCTCCAGTGACAATCCAGTTTCAAACTTGATCTTTGTTGTCTCTCCTGAAATCCAAAAACAGTCTTGAATATTCGACATGCTGTTGTTTTTGAAGCGGCCTGAGCATTCTTGGTACCCATTTTGCACTGACTTTTGACATTCAAATGATTATAGGTGATCCTCCAACCATTCTACAACATTGTTTTTATTCAGTTAGGCACCTTCCACTACAAGTTTTCAACTCATTTGACAATGTCTGAGGAAGTGGCCTCAATAGAGCATCCTGGGTGGAGGTCCTCTTCAATTGACCTTCTGCCTTGCTATAAAGAGCTATGCCACATGTAAACCACGGATTTCCCAGGGCAACAGTGCCCATAAACTACTAACATCTCTTCCAAAATGGTTTGGCCTGTTTTGTTTTGTGAGGAAACTAATGACAGTGCAAGATTCAGTTTTACTCATATTTGTACTTGGGGTTTTCTTCATGTATGGTGTGCTTCTTTGGCGATATCTGAAAGAACACAGACACATAGGCTGAAAGTTGGCACATGTACTGATAATAAGTCATACAATCAAACTGTGTGCACTAGCACTTCCACCTCCCTAATACCCCCACCACCATTTTCAATTAGTTTTTACCTTCCCTTATAAAATTAATGTGGCAGCGATACTGTTTTCTTTCTAAAAAGGATTAAAAATCTTCCTGATGTGGTACCACAGATGGTTTCTGCTTTTGTGTTTACCTTTACCATCTCCTTTAAGCTTCTAGTAGAAGGCATCTGGACTAAGGGAGGTATTCATTGAGCAAACTCTGTGTGAGTTTGTTTGCTATATTGGTATTTCATATAAATGAAGTAGTTTACAATCACATAAACAGAAGAAATGAGTTATTTCAATAGCTGGCACTAGATTAGGAAAGGAACCTTATTTGTTTGAGTGAAATGCCTTGGTAAACTGCTTGGTATGATGTATACAAGACCATGGTTTTTCAGGTGCCACGAAGGCAAAGATAGCTAAGTCATTCACATAAAAACAGATTTGAAGATAAGAAAAGTGAGAGGAGATAGGAATGAAGTTCAGTGTCAAAAAAGGGCCAAAGACTATCCTTTTAGTCTTTAATTTTCTATGACATGGATCTGTTATAAAATCATTTCTTTTCATTTGGGAGAACTTCATAAGATCTGTTGCACATGGAAATGCCTGTGTGAGAGATTTTCAAGAAAACACAGTGAAAAAAGTGCTTGATCAGTGAGTGACTGTATAGCACTTGGAAACAGTCATGGGATTCATCAACAGAAGGAATTTACCAAGAAAGCTCAGAGCCAAAAGGGAGAGAAAATAATTTTCACCTACTCAATTCTTAGAGAAATAGCTAGCCACAGACACAGGGAAGCCTCCTAGTAAAGCAGTGTTGAAGACAATTTCTTTGGCATTGAAGAGGAAGGGTAACTCAGCTCACTTTTAGGTTACAAGTTCATATGATGTTTTCACCTCTTCATATGATGGGTACAGTCTACAAATGGCATGGCCATCATGTGGGGAGAGGCTTAGAGTAGGAGAAGTATATGGCACCAAATACTAACTTTTTTTTTTCGTTTGCTCTGACATATCCAAGGCCTCAAATCCATTTGACGTGGGTTAGAACTCTAGATTGAATGGTATCTAGGAATTAAAGTATTGTTTGTGAGTACTGTATAGTGATGAAAGAATATATTAAGTACAAGCAAATTAGGATACAAAAATCACACCATACTGAATCTCAAGAGAAGTAAAAAGAACAATAATAATTGTTATGTTTACTTAATTTCATGCTATCTTCCCAATATATGAAATATATTAAACCAGTATTTCAGTCATCATATTTTCAAATTTTGTCATATTTAAAATCAAAGCATGTCATTGAAAAATATGACATGAGGACTGTTCAGAAAAATTCAGCCCTTGTCACTATCATGAGTATAGTTACATGGCTGGATACTTTCCCAATGGCCCTCGTATAGTCTTTGCTGAGTGTCTTGTATTACCGTATTTTCCGGCGTATAAGACGACCGGGCGTATAAGACGACCCCCTAATTTTACAGTTAAAACATAGGTTTAGGCCTATATTCGCTGTATAAGACTACAGCCTCGGAAGTGGGGGGGGGG